>JAIKVJ010005525.1:0-10040 GCA_024679225.1 Phytophthora pisi | reverse complement strand
TTTGCTCCACCTTTAAGGTTCGCCAGAAAGTGGAAAAGGTTGGAAAATGTTCTGATTTTGCCACTTTTAAAGTGGTCTGGTCATGGGTTTACGACCGCACGCTGCGCGGGGAGAAATTAATGCAGTCAGAAAATACGTCCTACACCAGACAAATTGTCCTGCAAATGCAGGTCGGTTTGTAGGACCGATTATATGAATTATGGTTGGGGTGCAGGACATATTCAATCCGTTGTATTTTGAGTCCGATACAAAACGGACGAGGGCGAGCGCGAGCGCGAGGCTCACTCAGTGCATTCACCAATCGCCAACACCCGCCGATTAGGCGGGGGCGTGTCTGCGCGAGCGAGCGAACGCGAGCGCTGCAACCCGATATTTTGACGACGCAAGTCTGTTGTAAACGGTGGTGATGCTCGAGACGCACAATTCGCCATAAACCGAAGAAGCTGCTGGTCATCGCACCGTCGTCTACTCCAGCAGATGATAAGATATTTCCAGCATGCTTGGGCGCTCGGACACTCACAAAGGAGGTGCGTGAGTGTCTCCTTTCGGTGCAGACAGCTTTGGAGCTTGCGACAGCTTGCATCCATTTGACGGCCGTCGAAGAAGAGATTGAAGTACACATAATATATGAGGACATCGATATCAGTACGAAATATTGATAGAATAATATAATACTTTGACTCATATGGTTATCAGGACCAGAGGCATATAAGCTTCTGGTCCTGATAACCATAGTTTCACCACGATGGAGAGGGTTGTTCGTGTCGATGATCATCTCTCGCCGATGCTCGATGAAGACGCGCTCTTGGTCATCATGGACGAAGTGTGGACCACCTGCTGCCGCAGTTTAGGCGACGACACTGAAGCTGAGTAGCCAAAGAAGAAGCGGCGACGACGAGACCGCAATCGATGTGATATGAAGTAGCTGAATTGGAGCAAGAGCTCCAGAACAAACTCATCAACACGAGCAAGGGAACATGCCGAAGCTTCGGTACAATATTTCAAAACGCAGCGTTGAAGTCGCTGCTGCGCCAGAATCTCGCGGACACTCATGTGCTCGACCTGAACCTGAACAAGCAGGTGGAAGAGCTGCTCCAAATGCTGCCGCGCTAAATGAACATGGCGATTCAAAGCTTCCCGTACGACGCAACACAGGACGATGCCTTGTTCAGAAAGATGGCAAGCAACGTGGACGATCAGAACAGGAACATGGAGGAAGTTCTCCGTCTTGTAGGGCTTCAAGAGGGCAACCCGGAGGTGACCGACGCCTTCATTTGTCAGTCAAAGGGTCCGAGACGTGGGAACTTACTGGAGTCTCGCACGCGAATCCTACTGCCATTTGCCAGCCAAACTATTGTAAAGGCTTTTTGGAGAAACGTCGAGAGTGATGAGGGTGCAACGCTGAAGACGAAGCAAGCCGCCAGAAACCCTGTACGTACGCTCCTTCATAAGTATTGTGCTATGGTTGTTATCTCTAACAATCCACTTGTCTGGGGTAGGATTTTCGGCTCGGCTTGGCCTCTCGTATCGCTGTTCAGAAGTACGAGGTGGTGGTGAGCGAATACAACTACACCAAGCGAATGGTGACGAAGCCGTTCATCGAGAAGGACCGCGTTGCCCAAGTGTGGAGCGCAACCGCAGAATGACCTGACATGGCTCGTCGACAACAGGCAATAGCATTGGAGGAATAGGGCCCATTTCTGCTGCCTCACCAGCAGAGCACAGTCAACCCGCTGAGTCCAGAGTCGCTTCTCTAGTTCAAACAAACGTTTGCACGAAGGTGGGGCTGCAGAAGGCTCAGGACGAGAATGCAACGCTGAAGCATCAAGTTCGAGCGAACGCTCAGCTTCTGCCACCGTTAAAGATGACAATAGCTGCTGCGAGCTTGAATCAGCAAGTTAAAAAATGCAACGGCATCTAGGAGCGTCTTCTGGTCGCTGATGATCCAACTTTATCAACTTTCTGCAACCATGTTGTGCTCTTTCGCCGCTCTTGAAGTACGGGATACTCCGCGCTTTCAAGAGGTGGTCGAGGAGCGACGAAATAACCAGCAGTTGTAGAACACAAGAATGTTCAAAATCGTTGCGGAGAAGGCCATGAAGCGACTGTGCTCGAGTATAACTCACTCGCGTGTTGCCATTAGATTGGGGGGGGGGTAAAGCAGTTCTTGGTACCCGAAAACTTCATGGCACAATCAAGCACGGAATATCATGGAGTTTCACGACACGAGAATCTATATGGTTCGCGATCCGTCGAGTTCTCCTTAGCAGAACTCAGGCTTCGGGTGCCAGATAACTACAATAGTACATGTACGGAGTGAACCGATTCGACAAGATCGACCGCCAGGTATCACTCCCCTAGTGTCACTACGGTAGCTCATCACTAGGCTAGTGATGAGCTCGATTCGACCTCTGAAGACAAGTTCCGGAGAACTCCGAACGTACCAAGGCTCTAACATGAATGAAAGTACTTATCTATTCAGAATTATCTTCACTCTAGTGCTTCCACGCAGTAGTTTGTTCATCAACTTGATAAACTCGCGTTCATCTTCCTTGAGCGATTCGTGAATCATGCACTGAAAGGCCTTGACGGTCACATCTTCCGCGTTAGTTGCGATGAAGTGCGTTGGAACAATGCGCGAGCACGCCTCCGTCAGTGCCCCGGCCATTAATCCGTCTGAGTACGGTCGGATACGGGCCCAGCCGGACTCATCAACGTCCATACCGCTGAAGATGCCCTCGCCTTCGGAGAAAATTTTCCAGACAATCACCACGCTATCGTCACGGATAAAACGCCGCGAGACGACGCGCTTCAAGATTGATACTCTCGACCCGCAGCTTAGCATCTTCTTCAAGCGGAACTTGGCCGCGACAGTGTTGTCTGGATCTACCACGTCCTGGAAAACTTGTCGGTCATGCTGTCTGTATGGAGATCCCGCGAGTTCCCACAGAGTTTTGGATGTGTTGTCAAAGCTGAAGGGCTGCAGCAATTTGTTGACGTACTGAGTGAACACAACTTCCCCATTCGGATGATGCTGACGGAGCGAAGTGACCGAGTCGATCGGGAGCGAGTCCATGCCGCACTCGTCGAATACCTGCTCCATTCGAGCGTTGCTCCTGTGAGTCTCCAGCAGAAAAGCCTCATACAACGCAGCGTCGGATGATTTTAGTCGAAGCCATCTTCGGTCGCTGAGTGTATCGGGGTCTTCGTTGTAATCCGCAGTAGCTACCACCGACAGAGGCCAACTCGGACATTCACGTAGCGTCATACCGAGACTCTCGAGATACGCGGCTTGCGCGTTCACAACGGCGCTGAGTCGCGTCTTCTTCTTCTCTGCGCAGCGCCGGTGCTCACGTTGTTGTATGGCGACTCGCTTCCAGAACGAATCGCATAGTACCAAGTCCGTTCGCTCGGTGGTGTTGACGCCTTGTCTTTCCATCATGAACTCCTGCACCTGCTTGGAAAGCTCGGCCGCCTCTTGGCGCAGCTCCTCGCGCTCGTCTTTCCAGCGCTGACGATACTTCCGGCGCCGCACGTCGCAACTGCCATCGCGTTGACGTTTGTTCTTCTTGGGGGACGAGCTGTCGCTGCTAGTGCCTTTATCATTCTCGGATCCGCTGGGGTCGACTGGAGCTGGTAAACTGAAGGTCTTCCACACAGGAATATGTTCTTCGGTTCCGAAGAGCTGATCTAGCTCTCCATCTCGTAGTGATGAGCGCGGCGTGAGTACTTGCCTCTCCAGGAAGAAGGACATCTCTTCAAGGAACTCCAGGTCTTCTGCCATCCTAACTCAGCGGTGACTTGAGTATTTCAGAATGACGTGAGGACACCTCGGCTCGAGGTTGCCTTTGTCTCACGCAATCACTTGTGACCAAACAGCTGACAAGCAAGAGGATTTGAAGCGAGTGGATGCCGGTTTACTCCCCACTCGGAAATCCCCCGGATGGTGAATTCGTCATTATAACTTCGGCAACGCAATCGTGGAAACGGTTATAGAGGTTCTGACCATTTCCACGACTGTCGTATTGCCCCCTGTAGTCGACTCCACGGGCTGCATGTATTGAATAGATAACCTACCATAACGACATCGTTTATAACGTGCCGTTTAGGAATAAGTAACTGGACTTGAGCGTTGTTCAGCCGCTGCCAGAACAATCCCCACATTTTGCAAGCCTGTCCATCGCAGTCTGTACTGTAGTCTGGGTCGCCGTCCTTCTTACACTTTATCAGATCCCACACGCAGGTTCACCTAGATGCAAGTATTGTAGAGTCTTGAACGTAGAGAAGAAATTGACGCACCACAAACTTACATTACTTAAACTTACTTTTTGAAGTAAGTTTTGGTGCTAAAAGTGAACTGGTTTCAATGGTCCTACTCATCCCCATATCCAAGGGCATGGCCGTTTCTCATTCCAGTTTCACAGCGGCGCTAACCGCCCTGATATGGTCATCAGCGGCGAATAGGTTCTTCACGGTTTCTACAGTGGTTTTTCCGCTCGTGGCCGACGCAAACTGCAGCGTGTACGCTTCCAACACTTTGTAACTTGGGCTACTTCGTGGTACCGTAGTGATAACGACCCCCGTTTTCGGGCAGTTTCAGCATATACATCGGTCTGAAGATGGATTTGGCCTCAGCACTCGCGTTACAGTGCAGCCTGGTGATGGCGGTGTTGCGATTATCGACTCTCACGGTGTAATGAAGCGGTTCGGCACGGCTGATGGCGTTGCAATGATGGCCGAGTCGTGCTCGACCTGGACCGAACATCCCGGGGACCGAGACGTGGCGCCATGCGATGAGAGAAGGGGGCTTCTTTGTGATGTGCAGCTACTCGCCCGATGGAGGCACGTCGCCGGGTGTGTGCCAGGTTCAATCCAGGCTTTGCCTGCACCCTGATGAACGTACTGGCAGCTCTCAGGGGTTTTCGAGTGCGAAAACGAGCGCAATCAAAGAAGTTTTGATTCCATGCTATCGACAGCTCGTGAAAGCGCGGCACCAGTTTGTGGGGAACGCATTGCTCGACGCGATCCGCTGCCAAACGAAATGATGCTTACGAACCTAAGTACGAATCGCGATTTAACCGCATAAATCGACAGATCTGCGTCTTGTGCATCTTTTGAGCTATTGAGCACTTCAAAATGTTGAGAACTCGTGAAGTGGCACCGGTGTAAAAAATATCTCCATTTCCGGACCCCCGAAATCCCGAATTTTATAAGGGGCGTGTGACCTCGATATTTCTTCAATTTTTGCGTGCTGTACATTATCGGCAAGCTCTTGATAAAAGCAAGCGAATTAGAGTGTTTTCCACTTTGTACGAGTGATTTTCACTTTCCAATTTTTGATGTCCGATTAGGTACGAAATTTGATTGGTCAACTTCAAACGCGATTATCTTGAAAACTCCAAATGGTTCGTAAGCATCATTTAGTTTGACGCGGTCTCAAATGTGGAATGTGTAGGTGTCACGATATACTAAGGTAAACTCTAATTGGTTGAGCATGTAGCGCGTTCTCCAGCAGCTGACATCGTGCCTTTATCAACTTCCAGCATGCATGGAATCAATACTCCACTCTTCCCTGCAAGCAGCGAGGTACTTTTCTGATCATGACTGGACCTGAATTCCGCAGAGTCGCTGCTTTTCGTGGACGTCAACCAGCACAGTTCATGATTCGTGTTGGTCTTGGCCAAGAACACCATCACCCAACCTAACCCATTCCTAGAACTACCACGGGTTTCATTAAGCAAAGCGAGTGCATGCTCGCAGTTCCGTCCCGCTCCCGCTTCAGCAGACTCTGCTGACAGCGGATGACTGTCTTTATCAGCTTTCGTTTTCTCAGCAAGGGCCTCTCGGCATTGTCATTTCGCCATTAGCGCCTTCTCCTTCCAGTGCTTTTCCTCACCTGAGAGCTGGACGCACTCGTCCAGCAACGTTGTGAAATGCCTCTGCATCTTCAGACACTCGGGCATTTCTCCAGGTCGTGGATCTCCTTCCGAAGGTCGAGTAGTTCCTCCTTACGCCGCTTCCACGTGTGACTTCTCCTCGCTTTCTTCGTCAGCGAAACTGCGGAGGATGGAGATGCAGCGCTACCACCTTGGGCCGCCAAGGCGCCTGTACAAATGTAAAACTGATCCTTACAATTTCAGCAGTGGGCTGGATCAGGCAACAGAGAGGGAACCGAACTTGAGCGACATGGTCTGATGGATTTATTTTTTCATCATTGTGTTCCTGTAAATTACAGTATCGAGGCACGTCAGTAGCGTAAGTTATTCGAGTCGCTCTTTGAAAGTGCAACTTGCACCGCACACTGTAGTTGGTATCAGGAAATAACGCAGTGCTCAAGGTGTGACTTGCGGCTTTCACGAAAGGGGCTTGTACATGTACATTTTACCGCCAGGTTCCCTTGTGTCGCTTACCTACCTGACCGAGTATCTCACGTTGAGAAGGGCGGTCAGCAGGTGCCATAAGCGTGAGTGGTTCCAAGCGGAATCTTCCTATATTGAATTCACTCAACAGTCAGCCCAACTCGAAGCAAGCCACCAGGTGGCCCACCACTACAGTATGACCACCATGTCTCTTGCGGATCAGAAGGGTGCGTATACTCCGCAGGTCGACGACATTCTTGACGCTTTTCTCCTGGATATGAGCGCGCTCTATCACTGCAATAACTACGCATGAGACATCGTGGCATCCTGAACCGACAACGAGGAAAGTGACCGCCGATTCAAGCAACTCCAGTTCAAGGACACAGAGCAAGAAGAAGCGATTGAATCCGTCGTGGCTCAAGCGCCAGCGGGAGTTGGAAGCTTTACGAGCGGAGGCTGAAGCGCTTGAGAGTCGCAAAGAATTTTTACTTTCGAAAGCGAGTACGCCGGAGATATCGCTGCCAGATGCGAGGCGAGAAGAAGAAGAGAAGCTGAAGTGTGAGGCTGCGATGAACGAGAGCAGGAACTTGAAGGAGCAGTTGCGGACTCTCAATCGGTCGTTGGCTTTGGTTGCGATGCGTACGGCGGCCGCAACATCGTTTTCTATTGGGAATGGAGAAGATTATCCACTGCGAGCCACAAACCCAAGCGTGTTTGATCTGTTGGAGGCGCGTGTCGACGCCCGATTCCGAGAACTGGAAGCTTCTCTAGCAGCTCCACAACGTGCCACAATTTCGGATACTTGTTTCGCCCAGAGCTACAGCAAGAGTGGGGACGATTGTGGTACGGCGGCGGTGGAGTTCAAGTGCACCCACTTGCTTCCGTTCGCAGAGCACGCTATCTCGTCGACCGTCTGGTCTTTTGTGGAGTTTGGAGGCTTTCCTGACGACCACGAGCTGCATGTGACCAAACTCTCGGAGAACACGTGCGCGATTGATTCGAGGATACTTCTGCGTCTCGGAGATGGCAGCCACATCGTTCTCAATGCTCACCGCTTGATAAAGCGCTTCGTGACGCCAAATGGGGTCGTCTTGATGTCGGAGTCGAGCGACGATTGGACCATAGATGGTGAAAATTCCAGCTCTGGGGTCCAAACGATAGAGGGTCGAGCATGCTTCGTGATAAGGAGCTACTCAACTGATGAAGGCTCCATGGGCAGCGATGTGTCCAAGGTTCAAGCGGAAGTGACTCTATATCCCAACAACTCTGCAAGAAATGAACCCGCCGAGGCCCGAAAACTAAATGCTCTCATCATCCCGAAATTCCGCGAAGTGATGGAGTCCCGTCGCCAATTCGTCGAAAACGCTCTGCTCGATAGCATCCGTGATCGATGTGGTGCTCGCACATGAAGATTGGACAATATTACTTCTCCAGCCGGTCCTTAGCAATATCCATGTAGTGCTCGTTTTTCTCGAACCAGTTGGTCCATCGTCTAATTTTCCAGAGCTTGAAGCCGTGCCATGATCATGTCCTGGTAGGCCCTTGTCAGAGATCTCGTCGCTTCGCAGCTCTCGCTGAGAGGTAAGCCGTTAATCGTAGGGCTCATCAAGATACGGCCAGCGGTGACGCTGGTGCCATTGCGCAGTGGCTGGATGTAGCCCCATCCGTACTCCTGGGTCCTCACGTTGTGCAGCTTCCCCACGCGCGGCCAGTCCGCCACCGTATTCCAAACCTGCACGACACGATCGCTCTCCACAAACTCCTTGATCACTACGCGCATCGCGCACGCGTAGTCACCAACGGCAATCTCGTACTTTTGGATAATAACACGAGAAGCCACGCCAAGCGGAAGTCCCTAGATACACACATAATAACAGTCAGCCACATAGTTCCATTGCGTCCAAACCCGTGTAAAAACTTACCACGTCGTTCATAGGGGTGGTATTCCCCACTGAAGCCCCCAGTCCGGCCTCAATGCCTCTCCAGAAGGCTTTATCTAGCGTGGAACTTCTAATTGGAGACAGAATCCTCGACCGGAACTTGAGCAGCTCGCCACTTTCCCCTCCTGTGTACACCGAAGTCGCTCGACCGATCGAGCATTCCACCACCTCCGTGTTGAGACCAACCAGTCCAGATCGGCTCATCGCTCGGTCCATATCCTTGTACTGCGCATCCACACTGTTGGCCATCAGCCTGAACATAATGTCATCGCGAGCGCCGTCGTACTGAAGGTTTCGTGCCAAAACCAATGACCTCGGCAGCGACTGCACCAGCTCCTTCATCTGTTGCAACAGATTCTGTTCCAGCTCTTGAATGTCTTCGACACTTTCTTGCAACATTTTTCGAAGTGTTGCGTTCTCGTTGCGGCTACGCAGAGCCACACGCGCCCGGTTACTGGAATTGGTCAAGTGCTGCTCTAATTGGCGCTCCAGCGCTTCCGACTCTGACTGCAGACGTGCGATCTCGTGCCACGGCCGGTTCCGGTCCCGTCGCCGCTTCTTCTTGGGCTTCTTGGGCTCTTGCTCCTGGTCTGTGGACGAAGTTGCGCAGTCTTCCGGGACATTGGCGTCCGTGGAGAGGGTCGAGTCCGAGGCTTGGTACGCTGAAACAAGTGTCTGGAGGGGGGTACTGGGGAGCTCTTGGTCACCCCAGACGTCGTCTACGATGGTCAGGAGCGCTTCCGCGTCCAGGACGGGGCAGTACGCGGCAGGGATGGTCGCGTCCATGGCAGTGCAGTATTTTCCGTCAGAAATGTGGCGGACTATTTGAGATTGGGTAAAATAGACCGACACAAACTGGCTCTAATCAGCTTATGTGTGTGGATCATATCAGTTGGAGGGGTTTTGGTAGTAGTGGGAATATTGGCTAAAAATCATACTACTACTATCCAAATTCTGGTAATAGTAGAATACTATATCTATTCGTAGTAAGGCATCGGTGGTACTATAATAACTACTAATATGACTACTATTTGACCATCATTCCGAATTCCGACCGCAATGGTGCTTACTGGCCCCCATATGCGAAGTATGAACTACAACTGTAGGTGCGCGCTGTCCGTTGTTATCCTAAGAGGATTCCTCACGAAAGACCCGGTTTATACGCGCTTGGCTACGAGCAGCGTTCAAGCACGAGTAAGGTTTCGCGATCCTCCGCGAACCAACAGCATACGTAAATGCTTCCTCAAAGCTACTCAACACTCCAGGCCTTTATATTGCGTCTTCTATTTCACACGATCTCCGTTATTGCACTCTACCTTGCCTGAATATTGCGGTCGGCGCATTGCTCGATCACAAGCGATAGAGTGAGGTACTTGATTTAGAGTAAAGTGATGACTTCTGAGTAACTTCGCAAATGGCTTCTGGTTTCTTTGGAAAGATACCATTCCCAGTATGGCAACCTAGAAAAAAGAGAGGAAGGCACAGCGCAAGTATACATGGGGAGGAGATCACCGGCATACATGTACTGACGAGAAGAGGTTAATAGGAAAGTTAAGTTTCCTCGATACATCCAGGCGTGGGGGGATTAAAGTGTTTTCATTGTGTTAATGGGCCAAAGTCATGAGGTGCGTTGGTTGAGAGCAAGGTGCCGAATGGCAGCCCTAAGGGATGGTGGGAGGGTTGAACGTTGGCTAGCGCGCCGATGGCCTGAAGCTTGGGCTTGCGCGGGGTTGTTCCGGCC
>JAIKVJ010005524.1:0-10162 GCA_024679225.1 Phytophthora pisi | reverse complement strand
GTGAGTGTTGGGAAGTAGTGACTATGGACTTCGTGACAGGACCACCTGTTTCCAATGGCTTCGATGCAATCATGACGGTGGTAGACAAACTGAAGTAAGTACTTAGTACCTACCGGTAGTGATGACCTTTTTTCCGAATAATTCGTCGCTCTCTTTTTAATTTACATCTTGCTAAAGAAGCGTATCGTTTCCATTTCATATTTTCTATCGTTATGCGACTGATTATGCGGTTGGCGACCAACCTCTGTTGACAATGAATTCGTCACTTTTTTATAGTTTTATGTGTCGTGGTAGCGCACGTGGTGGCTTACGCCTGCAGCACAGACAACCGTTAGCGATTCGCGTGGTGTCTGTACTGCTCGTTTTGTTGCACTCACTGGCCGCCATCCACGGAATAAGGCTAGTGGCTACCAAGCACCTGCCCAGACGCCTCATGGGGCAGGCTTTGCGCACAACAAACGAGAAGGAGGTGTGCTACCTTATGTAGTATCAACACATCAGTGCATTGCAAAACCCAAATATCTGTATGTGTCGGATTGGTTTTGCCAACCCAGAGCAAGAAGTTAATTAAGCACATAGCGACGACAACTAGAAATCACGTTAACCAAGAACAAAAGATATCAGTTTAATACGCGCACCACGCCGTACTTTTACATCCAGAGGAGTTCATCATCGACTTCTATGATTTGAGATCAATACTATCATACCGCCGGCACGGACTGGGTGAAACCACGAGTTTTATCCCCAAACCCAAGCTTTATGTCGTATATACACAGAATTATGACGCCTGTGTGAGCATTTTAATTTTTAACCCCTTCTAATTGTTAGTTGCAGCAGTGTGTGGTGTGGGTCAGAATAAACAACACAAAAGAAAACATGAAACGCTACGTGTTGAAATGTTCACATCGAGTGTCCTGCAGAGTAGTGACAATGAAATGTCGTACGCGGGATCGAAGAAAGATCCTCCTTATTGGCGGAGGTTCTAGGAGGGCTGCACCGTGCCCGTGCCTCCGTTCAGATTGTTAAAGGTCACAACGTTCGACCGTTCCTCCTGATGCTGGTCCTTGTTTCGCTGGTCGTTGTTCTGTTGGTCCTTGTTCTCTTGGTTTTGTTGGTCCTGGTTTTGCTGGTCCTTGCTTTCCTGATCCTTGTCCTCTTGGTTTTGCTGGTCTTGGTTGTTGTTGTTGTTATTGTTGTTCTGGTCATTACTTTGCTGGTCCTCGTTTTGATCATGTTTTGCTGGTCCTGATTTTGGTCCTTGTTCTGCTGGTCGTTGTTTTGGCCGTGGTTCTGCTCGTTCTGCTGATCCTTGTTTTGCTGATCTTGGTTGTTGTTGTTGTTTTGGTCCTGGTTGTTGTTGTCCTTGTTTTGCTGGTCCTGGTTGTTATTGTTGCTGTTGTTGTCCTGGTTCTGCTGGTCCTGGTTATTGTTGTCCTGGTTGTTGTTGTTGTTTTGGTCCTGGTTATTGTTGTTGTCCTTGTTTTGGTCCTGGTTGTTGTTGTCCTTGTTTTGGTTTTGGTTGTTTTTGTCCTTGTTTTGGCCCTGGTTGTTGTTGCCCATGTTCTGGTCCTGGTTGTTGTCCTTGCTTTCCTGGTCGTTGTTTTGGTGGTTGTTGTTCTCATTGTTCTGGAGGTCAGTGTTGTCCTGCTGGTTCGGTGCTAGGGTCGACTGTTGCTGGCTCTCGTTGGACTGGTGCTCAGACGAAGGAGCCTCCGTTGTATTCTGCCCCTCGTCCTTTGAAGAACCCTGGGTAGTCGGAGAGGATTGCGTGTTTGACGAACCTTCCGTTTGAGTTGCCGATCCACCACTCCCCGACAAGGGAACACAGTTCACTACACAAAAGAAGAACAGTCACCAATGTTGGTTCAAACACAGAGAAAACAAGAAGAGAAAGCAAGACTCCAACGTACCATAAGCCTGCCACTGCGCGTTCTGGAACGCCAGCCAGTAGATGGTCAACGTGCACTTGCCGTTGCAGGCCGAGTAGTCCACAGGGATATCCGACGCCTGAGTTGTTCCAGCTGCACCGCCCTTGAACACGTCCTCGCAGTTGTCACCATGCGCCACCATCTTGTCATCGATGTACACCGACGTGGGTAAAACCACCTCCATCGTGGCCGACCCATATGACGAGTCCGTCGCTGGGAATGGGCTGCGGGCTACCGTCAGCCAAAGTTTCACCACACTTCTTGTCCTTGGCCATGTCCAGCACGACGTCCTTCACGCTCATGCCCTTCTCGTCCGCCATCTTCTTGAACAACCCGCACTGGTCTCCCCCCGACCCAATGTCCCAGTAGTTGTCGATGTTGACAACCCAATCAGGATTCGGGTCGTCCACCCAGCTCGGTTTGGGCTGTTCGAGGTAGCCATGCGCATCGACACGGGAGGTGAGAGCCACTAGTTTAGTTAGTTTTTGGTGAACATTACAGTCATTTAGTCTAGCTAACGACTCAGCCAATGTCCGTCCGGCAGAAGCCTACACATCTTCTGCCAGCTTGCTAGCTACTGGTACTGGTGAGGTGAGAGCCACTAGGGCAACGGCGGAGAACAGTGCGATTCCAGTTAGCATGGAGTTGGCGTGATGTGGTCCCTGGTGTTGGTAGACGGCAATTTGGAAACTGAAAGTGATCTTGGTTTGCCTCCCGAAAAAAATATTTAGAGGAAACTGTCGCGGTCCTCCTCCGTCGGGGTCGTGTACTTCGGCCGACAGGTGAACAGGCGCTTCGCTTGCTGGCGTAGGGCGATAGAAGATAGGAAGACTTTAACACTCTCACGAAAATGCAAAGATGTTGTTGCTTTAACGGAGAAAATCCACGACTGATCCCTCTCTTCTTACCTGTGCGCGGTCGGCAGCTACCCCACCGACCCGCTCCTTACCTACTGCAACCTGCCCTTGGAGGCGACACGCCTTCGGCTTCCGAGCCAACGCCGCACTCGTGTCCCCCGTCCTCGACGTCCAGCTGTCGAACGTTCCGTGCCTTCCGCTCTGCACCGCGCCGACGCTGGAGGGTTAACCGCTACGTCTAGAGGACGTGTGGAGACCTACAACGACGGTCGACGCACTTCCGCTCCGTCGTCCCCACGGCTTGCACGCTCCCCGACTTCGACGGCACCCTGTCCGGTGTTCGCCGCTGCAGGGATCCATACGTCTTCAAGCCTCAGAGGCCGCAACCTACTCGGACCGCCGTCCCCTTGGCGTCCGGGTGGGTTCAGCTGGTCGCTCATCGTCACGGCCCCGATAACGGGCCGCTGCCTAAGTCTCGACAGGCCGTCCGCGTGGCCGATGAGCGTTCCAGCTCGATGGTAAACCTTGAATCGCAGCTGGGACAGCTCCATAGCCCAGCGTGCCAGCTTCGCGTTCGTCGTGCGAGTGCTCTCGCCGAAGATCCAGGTCAAAGCCTGATGATCGGTGTACAGGTCGAACTCGGCGTGCTCCAGGTAGCACCTGAACTTCCTCGTGGACCAGACCACGCCCCAGCACTCGATCTCCGTCGTTCCGTCCGTTCGGTGGGTCCAATTCCGCTGTGAACCCACCAGCATCTTGCTCGCGTAGGCGATGGCCCTATCTCGGCCGTCCACCTCTTGCATTAGACACGCTCCCACTGCCAAGTGAGATGAATCCACGTACAACTTGAACCTCTTCGATAAGTCCGGATAGACTAGGATCGGCGGGCGCACCAAGCTGCGCTGTAGCTGGTGGAACGCCGAGTCGCAATCTGCGCTCCAGTGGAAGGCTGTCTCCTTCTGTTTCAGACGCTCCAGCGGCGCAGCGATCGCAGCGTACCCCGGAATGTACCTCCTGAAGTAGCTCGTCAAACCAAGGAACGCCCGTAGCGTGTGCAAGTCGTGCGGCTTTGCGATGTTCAGCACGGCCTTCACCTTCTCGGGGTTGGGCAGGATGTCCGTAGGCGTCACGATGTGACCCAGGAACGCGACCTGGTCCCGGCCCCAATGACACTTCTTCATCTTTAGTTTGAAGCCTGCCGCCCGCAATCGCTCCAGCACTTGCCTCACGCGGACCAAGTGGCTCGCGAAGTCGTCACTGAACACGACGCAGTCATCTAAGTACACGAGGCACGTCCTCCACTTCAAGTCGACCAGCACGTTCTCCATCAAGCGCTCGAAGGCCGGCACCGCATTGCACAACCCGAACGGCATGACGAGCCACTCGTACAGGCCGAACTTGCTCGTGAAGGCCGTCTTCTCGACGCTTCCAGGCTCCGTGGGCACGTTCCAGTACCCGGACGCGATGTCCATCGTCGAGAAGAGCTTCGCCTGACCCAAGACGTCCAGGATGGCGTCGAAAAGAGGCATAGGATAGCTGTCTTTCACATAGCTGTCTTTCACGGTAACTGCGTTGAGTTTCCTGTAATCAATACATAATCGAATTCCTCCATCCGGTTTGCGTATCATCAGCACAGGACTCGCCCACGGACTCGTCGAGGGGCGTATGAGGTTGAGCTCCAGGTATTGCTGGATCTCTGCCTCCATGACATCACCCTCGGCCTTCGACACGCGGTACGGGGGCTGTTTGATCGGGGCATGCGTCCCCGTATCGATGCTGAACTGCAGCAAATCCGTTTTCCCCGGACGCTTCGACGTCTCCACGAACATGTCCTTGAAGTCGTTCAGCATGCCCGCGAACAGCTCCTGCTGCTTGGTATCCATGGCCGAGCCGCTGAAGTCGGCTTGCAGGTCCTCAGTCGCGGCCTTAGCCAGCGCAGCCTCCATCTTCGCCATACCAGCGTCGGAGCCCCCCCAGCCGATACCGACCCAACGACTCTGCTCACGTCCTCCGACTTGGACGGCTTTTCAAACGAGAAAGCCGACTCGGGCACGGCGGACGCGACCGCAATCACGGTACCCTCGCTGATGACCATCTCCTCGGCCGAGGCATTGCAAACCTCGACCAACACCAGCCCTTGGCTCACCGTGCAGAGCGATCTCGCCACCCGCAGTGACGCTTCGCCTCCGGCGACGCCCTCAACCAACACGACCGAGCCCTGCTTTGCTCCGCCACGAACCTTCGCCCGAACCAACGCCTGCGAGCCAGGCTCGAGGCGCACAGTCGCCGCAATACGCGTGGAGTACGACTCCTCGACGCGCGTCTCGCCCAACGGGATCACCTCACCCGTATCCTTCAAAGTCATCGTTTGCTCCTCCATGTCGATCACGGCGCGGAACGAACGCAGCGTGTCCGTGCCCAAGATCGATTCAACATGGAGGCGGTTCACAACGCGAATGGCTACAGCCTCTCCACGGAGCCGGGCGTCACGGGCAGGTCGATCACGCCCTCGATCTGCACCTCGTGCCCCGTGACACTGTCCAGCCCGCCCGTGTACGGCCTCAATGCCTCGGCCGACCGCCCGAGCCACTTGAGCACCTTCTCGTCGACGAGACTCGCGATCGCGCCCGTGTCAATGAGCATCTCCGTCGGCACGTCGCCGAGGAAACCTCCCGCCAGGGTCGCAACACCGCCAACGCTTCCGATTACACGCTTCCCTTCGGGGACGACTCGCTCATCGTCCTCGTCACCATCGTCCACGGGCCGCAGCCCTGGCTTCCGACGTCTTGGCGGCCCTATAGCGCCGATCACATGGACACAGTGAAGGGTCTCTTCTCCTAGAGCCTTGTCACGCTCAGGGGGTCCGCTCACAACACACACCGTACCGTCAACCTCAAACGACACGTGCTTCTTGGCCTTGCTCGGGGCACTGTCCTTGTCCACCCGAGTCTCAGCAACTCCTCGTTTCGCCCGCAGCTTGAGCTTCTCCGAGATGGCCACCGCCTCCTTGGCGTAGTAGTCCTCGGCCCATCCCACCAACACGCGCAGTCTCCCTTCCTCGACCCCCTTGAACGAGACACGGAGGCGCACACGCTGCCACTCCTTCTCGTCCTCGGCCAGGTCGGCCTTGTCACGGAACGGGGGCATCTTCTCGTCGGCGCCACATCCACCGTCCCCCACCAACTCCCTGAGCCGTCGGTGAACGACTTTTCGTATCACCGACCGACTGTTGTACGGGACCGTCTTGTCCCCACGGTCCCTCTCGCCCTTGGTCTCGATCTCCGACGCTGCACCGTTCGCAGCGAGACTCGAGCACACGTTCCGCGCAACTTCTTGCTCCACCGCAGCCTCATCTTTCCCTCGGTTCCGTGCTGCCTCGATAGTCCTCTGTTCCGAACCACCGCTCACCTGAGTCGTGGCATTCGTAGCCTCGACGACCCCTTCGCGTGGTGTAGGACTGTCAGCGACGGCCGCCGACGGGCCTGTCGAATTTGCCTCTGGTCTCTCACAGGGCCCTTGCCCCTTGAAATCACGGTTGGCGCGCTTTGCCTCGCTGGACACCGCCAGCGTCTTCTCGTAACACTCCAGCCAGTACTCAGGCGTGGAGAAGGCACCTCGAGACACCTCCTTGGTTCGTTCCAGCTTCTCGACTGGAATACGGAGCATCCGGCTCATTTCTTCGATGCTCATCGTCTTCTGCCTCGCAGCGTTCTCCTGCATCCGCCGCCGAAGCTCCACTTCATCACGGGGAAACAACCGTTCCTCCAACTCCTTGACGAACTCCTCGGGCTCGTCGCTCGCCAACTTGTACTCACCCTGTTCGAGCAGCTCTAGCTCTCGGTCGGTGAACAAGCGTCCGTGGCGGGCCTGAGACGCCCTGCCCTTGGTACACGTGGTCGGCTCCTCCTCCTCACGGACACGAGCTTCCAGCTCGTCCGTGGGGTCCGCCTCAGTCACGGAGGAGATCCTCTCCTTCCATGCACACTCGGCGTCCTCAATTTCACCGCGCGGCGCGCCTTCACCGGCATCTACCTCGCAGGGTAGCCTGCCAGTCTGTCGACCCGACGCCACGTCTTCGTCCTTGTCAGCTTCGGGGCTTTCCGTCGCTCCCTCGGCCTCAACCGCGTCGCTCGCAACGGCGGACTCCCTCACGCCGTTCAAGCTATCCTCGTCATCATCCACCACGGAGCGTTCCCTCGCACCGGGGGCGTATCCCTTGCCAAACATGACGGCGTACTTCCTCGCCGTCTCTGCGTCTATCTTCTTTTTGGCGGAGGCCGTCCGCCGTCACCTTCACTACAACGAAGCCGGTCGCACCGTCCTCGCCCGTATCCATGCCCTTGTCTTCTTCGGTAGGCGCGCCTCGCAAGGCCGCGCCCGCCTCCTCTTCCGTTTCATTTCTAGCAATATCCTTCAGTTCGTCCTGGGCACTCACGTCGCATTCTCCATCTCGCGTCGTACTGCCTTCGTTCTGCGGCGCACCACGCCGTTCGTCGGTCCGCACCACCGACGCCACGACGCTCCCCGCTGTGTCGCCCGTCAGGCAAGAGGAAGGAGCGACACTTCCTTCCCCTCCCTCCTGCCCCCTTCACTCACGAGCCGGCGTCTCTGCGCCCCGCTCGCTAGCCCGTTACATCATCTCCTTGAGACGCTTCTTCCACGGACACTTCGACATGAAGTGCTCCGTGCTGTCGCACAGGTTGCACGCCCTTGGTCGGAACCCTTGCTGCCGATCGCCGCCTCCGCGCGTCCTGTTCGTCGGCGTGCTCGGCAAGTAGCACTCCATCGAGTAGTGCCCGTACTGGCCGCACCGGTTACACGTGCCCTTCGCCCGTGGGCACGTCAGTCGGCTACAGCTACGCCGGCCACACCGGTCGCACACGGTCTCGCCTTTCTGCGTCCGAGTGTCGGGTCCCATGCGGATTTTGAGCTGAGGCGTCCCGTCACCACCGCCATTCGGCACGGGAGTCGAGGCCGAGACTGCGTTGATCGAGGGACGGCGCGGCGACCGCGGAGTCACGGGAGGAGGAGCGGGCGTCTGCTGTATCTGACGCAGTATCGTCCTCATCTGCTGCATCTCCTCCAGCACCTGGTCCTGCGTCGACTTGCCTCCGGCAGCCACCTTGCCACCCTCCGCGAACTCGTCCTCTTCCTCCACGGGGCGGTCCAGCCCCTTGAACAGCAGGAGGGAGCACGCCTCGTCGATGGACGCCACCACGCTCGCGTTCAGCATCGTCCGTAACTGCTTGTTGCGAATGCCGTCCGCGAAGAACTCGAACCTCATCCTCGGCTCGTTGTACTGCAAGGCCTCGCACATCCGATCGATGCGGTCGCCCCACTCCTCGACGGACTCGCCGTAATTCCGCTTGGCAGTCCGGAGTTGGTGCCAAAGCTGCGCCGGCTTTCGGCTCACGAACCGGTTGTGGAAGCGCACCTTGAGCGTCTCAAAGTTGACGATCTTGGAGTTGTACCACCACTCTTGCCCCACCTTGCCCTTCAGACACTGTTCGAACGCGGTGAGTCTCAACGCGTTGTCCATGCCTTCCGTGCACGCTTCGAACGAGCGCCAGAACGCAGCCGCCCGTTCGCTGGATGCCGACTCCGAGAGGAATGGCACGATCACCTTGACCGCGTTCCGAAGCTCGTTGTGAATCCCTCCCATGCGGAAGCCGCCAGGTGCAGCACCGCCACTGCTGATAAGTGGAGCTTCGCCGCCTCCACCGAAGTCGCGTCCAGGCGTCGGAGCTTGTCCCGCAGGCCGGGACCCTTGGTGCACGTGACCATACCCGTAGTTCGCGTTCGACACTGGCGCCACATACGGCTGGTAGCCAGCCGGAGTCGGGGCTGGCGAAGGAGCCGCTTGATCCACGGCGGGAGTGCTCGGCACTGGCCACACCGTCTGCCGGCTTACAGGCCCAGCCGCCCTCGACGTGGCCGTCATAACCGGTTGTAAGGGCGGGAAGAACGCGCTAGTGGGCGTCGACCCTCCACCTCCGATCGGTGTCGGAGCAATAGTCACTCCTCCATGCGAGGGGATCGCCGCCATCGGTAGCCCACGTACTTGAGGCGTCGGCGCGGGCGCAGCACTCACAGTCGCCTGCGTCGTCACGTACGTCGCCGGTGCGTGGCTCGAGGACGACCCACTTGGTCTCGCCGTATTCGTCGTCGGGGCATCCGACCACCGCCCTGGGTACCGCAGCAGAGCCTGGCGCACCACCTCGTTCAGGTACGCTTCCATGGCCGGGTCCCTTCCGGACGCTATCGCACTCGACACTCGCGCAGCAGCAGGAGCGGCCGAGGCAGTCGTGCGTAGAGGGGCAGCTCGCCCTCCAACCCCAGCATGCGTACCATGAGTCGCTCCCGACGCTGTAGCCGTCACCTCCGAGGGTGCAGGAGTCCTCCGTGGGGCTCCGGCCGGCTGCTGCTCAGTCGAACCCGACGTTCCAGCTGCCACGTAAGCCTGGCCTGTGTTCACGGACACCGGCACCGTCGAACCTTGCGGCTGCGACGTCGACAGGCGAACGGCCCTCGTCAGCACACGAGCCAGCATATCCACATCGGGGTCGCCACTCGACGCGAGGGAGCCGCCCGACTCCATCGCTCCAGAACCAGCTGCCGTCGTACCCGTCGAACTCGGAACGGGCCTCGCCGTCGCCGCCGACTGAGCCGCCCACTGAGAGGCATGCGGGGGCGTGGCCGCGCCGGTCACCACCATCCGCGCGTCAGCCCACGAGAGCGGACGGACAGAGTCCTCGGACGTCGCGGTCCTCGGTGCGCGAGCTCCTGCCGTCCCCGTCGTAGTCGGCGCCGGACGCGCCGTCCCAGTACTCGCGGGAGCAGAAGTCCCAGCTGCACTCGTCCCAGCCATCGACGAAGAGGCAGCCGCTCCAGGAACGCCCGCGGGTGAAGGTCCCGCACCCGTCTGCGGCGTCACCCTCGCCGGCCCATCCGGCGGACCGCCCCCCGCCTCCGCCGAGCCCCCTTGCGCCAGGAAGCTCAGGAAGTTGTCCAACGCGCGACGGCCCTCGCGTGTCTCCAGCACGTTCGGACGTCCCATCCCGGCGTCACCTTGCTCAAGGCTTGGTCTCCTCTCCGACTCGCCCACCGGGACGGCAGCCATCTCCGCCCCCGGGTTCTCCTCGGTTGGGACGTTCGCGTCGCCCGACTCGGCGTGCCCGGCGCTCGGTTCCTCCGCGACCGGCTCCAGCGCCCTCGGCACGGACACGTCCGGGCCTGAGTCCTCTTCGTCTTCGACACCGCCGAACATGTCGTAGGCGCCCGAGAAGTTGAAGCTCGGCCCAGCATCTTCACCTTGCGACGTGTCACGCTCTTGCCCGTCGTCGGGCTCCCTCGGAGAGCTCATCCTGCTCCCCACCG
>JAIKVJ010005523.1:0-10072 GCA_024679225.1 Phytophthora pisi | reverse complement strand
TTGGTAGAGGAGGATTTTAGTGGAATTACCACACCACAATGGTAGGTCGTTGCTCCCTCAATTTCGGATAGACTTTGCCACGTCAGCTGCTCCAGATTCTGTGCGATTATGGGGTCTTCTTCCTTCCACTTCATAGCCATAGCCTCCAGTGATTTGAGAGCGGTCGCCCTTCGATCTGCACTCAGCCTTTTTTAAGCTGGCTTCGGGACTGGGCCCATCTTCTTTTGCCGGTCCACATTGGTTTGATCTTTGAGAGCCACGGGTGTGGTGTTGCCCAGGTGTGTTTTTCTTGCGTTTTCAGAGCTACCGCCAGCTCCTTGTCCAGCTCAGGCCCTGCTCCATGCGTTAGAGTAGCGCTGTACGTGCTCCATTTGTGTACAACGGTCGAGGCGGGAAATTTCGACGCGAAGAAAATATGATGTGGGTCCTCCAAGTTGTGTTGGGCATGTACATGGGCGGGATCAGCTAGTCGCAGTAGCATCTGTGGACAGGCAGCAAGCAAGCTGAGCGCCAGTTCACGAAATTGATGCGCCGCCTTCGGTAACATTGGGATACTGTGTCGCCAACTTCGGATTACTATCACTCCGTTGGACTCCCAGTGCCAGTCCACAATGTCTGCCAGTCTGTCTGATGCCTTGGTAATTAGCTTGAGGTCTTTGCTCACTCTTATTCGCTTCCCAATAGAATTATAAAGCGGTAGTTTGCCGATTTGCATGTTTTCCAATCCGGCGCGTAGGAGGTCTCCATGGCTTTGTTTTTGCGAGTTTATTAATTTCATCACCGTAGTCGAGAAAAGGCTTTGCATATCACATTTCAGCCCCTCCGTTGACCACCCCATTAGCCATGTTGCACTGTTTCCTTAATTCAATAATTTGCTCGAGTTCGTGCGGATCCGATGACGTAGCTAGAGCGTATTCGGCCGCACCAGTGCCAGTTCGCCACATGCTGGTCGTGATTTTAAGTTTCCGCAGCGTATATGGGACTGGCGTAATGTGATCATCAGAGCACCCACTCTCCCCGCGTAAAATATCACCTGCTGTGAAGGCCCAGATATCGTTCGCCATCGCCCAATCTGTCACGACCTGACCGCTTAGAGCTGCTAACTCGATCTGCAAGTTCGGAACGCCAAGCCCGCCGACAGTAGCTCCCATCTCTGCAACTTCCGATTTTATCCATCCTCTCGACTTTTTATCCGGGATACTTCTCCATACGAAATTGCGAAGTCTGTCTTCAGCTTTCTGGAGAATTTTCTGTGACGGCCAAGCATGCCTTGCTACGTAAAGTAGTTTGGGCATGATAATTGTCGCTGCGATCTCCGCACGCTGTCGCATAGAGTTAGTCTTCTGTTCCGCTAGGGCCAACCGCACCGTGAGTGAAGCAAACGCACGCGTCCATGCTTCGTCGCTTGTATTGTGGACCCCTGTCCAGTGCCCTAGGTATCGAAGCTTCTCTTGACCTTTAATGCTCCCTTCGTCATTGCCGTTTTCTAGCCCGAGTGGCAGCGCGACGCACTTTTTAATGTTTAGCTTCAGTCCCGAATGCCGCGAGAATTCCGAGACCACCCGTAATACATCTTCCTGCATGCTTTGTTCTGCAATATATAGCGCCGTATCATCCGCGTAGCCTGCAATTTTAAGCTCCAATTTTCCCTTTGAGCTCGCCATACCAATGCTATTACAGTTTCGAATCACGTCATAAAGCACATCCACGGCAATAATGAACAACAGCGGCGCTAAAGGGCAACCTTGACGAATTCCACTCGTAACTGGTACCGGTTTGGAGCGATATCCGTTGGCAAGAAATGTAGCCGTCGTATCGGTATGAGTTGCTTGCACGAGTCCTCGAAATCTTGGGGGCATTCGTTTTAATTTTAACACGAGGAACAGAAATGCACGCTGCAGTGAATCGTACGCTTTTGCGAAGTCGAGCAGGATTGCCATGGCCCGGCTGTACTGCTCCTCGCCACGCGCGGAGATTTTGGCTGCCTCTAGCAAATCAATGCATGTGTGGATCGATTTGCCCGGTACGAATCCGAATTGTGTGTCGGCGACGAGCGTTGGTAGGTGACTTCGCAGACGTTTCTGCGCTATCCGTGTGTATATCTTGTAGTCACTATTCACTAGCGAGATTGGGCGATAGTTGAGTGGGTCAGCCGTGTCTCCCCCTTTCGCGATGCAGAAAATGTAGGCTTGCTGGAAACTCGGTGGCGTAACTTCATTCTGGTAACAGTAGTTGAACAGCAGTGTTAAAGTAGGTATGAGCTGGTCCTCGTAGTCCCGGTAGAAGTCATTACAGAGTTGGCCTGGTCCACATGCCTTCTCTGTGTTACACCTCCTGAGCGACCACCGGATCTCCTCCTCTGTAATGTCCTCATCCAGTTCAGTGTAGTCCCCTGTTTGAGTCCAAGTTTCGGCTATTTCTTTGAGATATTCCAGCGTGTCGGGGCTGTGGGAGGGGTAGTAATACATACCCCTGTCATCAAATACGGAGCCTTCACGAAGTCCATAGTGAACAACGTAACGCTGAGCTGACAAGACAGTTCAAGCACAATTCAATGCTGTGCCAAGGAGTTCGTTGGCAACGGAAGTCCAATCAACTGCGATAGTACGGGTAAAAAGAAGACTTCAAATACTTCAAGTACCATGATGCCAATCAACAAACCCGGTTGCCTCGAGTCCCAACCATTTTCGAATTTGCCAGCTCCCTGCCAATGCGCCACTACCAGCTACTTAAAGTATTTGTGCTGGCGTCCATCGTCGTACAAGCCTCGGCGTCCAACACTATCGTCAAGACGCGACTGAATGGCTGGTATAACACTATGACTACACCTTCTCCGACGAAGGAAGCCCAAACGAAGAGGAATCCGAGTGTGCCACCTTCAATGCACCGCTGTGCTACCCTGGAATCTGTGAGACGCCAGAGTTCGCCGACCCGACGATCGACGTCTTCGTGAAGCGCATGCCGGCAACGAACGGTGATCCCAAGACCGCTACGAACGTCTGGCTCCTGCAAGGTGGCCCCGGATACTCCTCCTCTGTCAGTACGTACTCACTCAAAAAAATTCCATTTTAGTTTTATTAACTTGGTTGTGTTCACCGTTTCCAGAGGAAAATCCGCTGTTGAGTTTGCTCTACCAGCTGAATGGGACAGCCAATATCTACACGATGGACCACCGCGGTACGGGTCGTAGCACGTTCTTGGACTGCGTCGCGGCGGAAGCTACGACCACCGGGTCTCCGGATGGCATCGAGTTCGACCCCTCGGAAGTTCCTGCCTGAGTTCACGCTAGCGCGAGCTCAGTCTAAGCTGCGATTTGGTAGCACTTGCGAGGAAGTAGGTGTTGAGTCGGTTTCTGACGACGAGTTGTTGCTGATGCTGTAGTTGTAGCTGTATTTGCTGTTACGGGTGAGACCTCTAGCTCACGGTAGTATAAGTGAGGTCGTGGAGAGTCAACAACCCACTGCTTGGCCAGAGCAGTATGAAGGAATCGATGTGATCACTTCTCTGTTGATTCAAGAATGACTGTGCCAAGCCGCCGCTTCGCAGCTTGCACCCTACGTCTTTCCTATACTGAGACCAAGTCACAATAAAATGCACTCACGACAGTGGCTAGGCTGTTGCTGTTGATACCGGTCGCCACTGCTCCCATCTCACCTCAGACTGGATGTTCCTACCTCCAGTCATGCTCTTCCTGTCGTCTGGCATAGTGCCGTTGACTGTGCGAGCCTCGGAGCTCTGCCTTGTTGTTCCTCGCCAATGCTTCACTTGAACCCCTGACATGCCCTCCTCGAAGAGGAGACCCACGCCTATGGTTGCTTCCGTCTCTTCTTCTTGCTTGTCTGGCGCTGATGGTATCGGTTGACTAGGTCCAGGACATACTCCAGATTTTCAATGGGCTCCCAAGTCAACTTGGATTGACCGAGCCACTTCACGTGGTACTGCTTCTTGCCTTTGCGCCGACGGTAGCCCACGATATCCTCTACCAGCTCACCTTCAGTCCCATCAGGCAGTCGGACCTTGAAAAGGTCTTGGTTCGGACGTGTACTCGCAACGTAAGGCTTCAGCAAAGATGTGTAGAACACCGGGTGAAATCGCACGCGGGTAGGCAATTCAAGCCGATAATAATCATGACTGACTCGCTCCAGCACTTTGTACGGGCCTATCCAGCGAGGTCCCAGCTTCTTTTTCGTGGTCCCGGCGTGAAAAGAGGCGAGGTTGGCAGTCGACAATAATACGCAGTCACCAACAGCAAACTCTTGTATTGGCCGGTTGTTGTCATAAATTGCACTCATTCGGTCTTGGGCCGCCTGTAGTTGCCTCCACACACGAGCCAATAAGTCCTTTTGCTTCTCGAGAAATTCAGTGCCCAGCTTGGCTGCAGCTGTATCAGGAGACGGATCGCCACTCACGCTTGTGCGTGTCGTCGAGGGTGTAGCTGGCGCGTAACCCATGTCGGCTTCGAAAGGAGACATTCCGATCGACGCTTGGTAGCGCGAGTTATACGCGAACTCAGCCAGAGATAGAAATTCATCCCAGTCATCACTGTTGCAATTGCTGAAGGCTCGCAAGTAGTTCTCAATCGTTTGATTAACACGCTCAGTCACACCATTAGCTTGCTGTCGAAACGCAGTCGTGAGCTTCTGACGCGTGCCTAACATCCCACACAAATTCGTCCAGAGCTCGGAAGTAAACTTCGAGTCACGGTCCGATAACACCTCTTCAGGGAGTCCATGCAGAGCGAAAACCCGATCTCGGTATAATTCAGCTGTTTGCAGAGCTGTTGCATTCACCGTAGTCGGGACGAAATGAGCCCGCTTCGTTAGGCGGTCAATCACAACCATAACCGCATCAAACCCCGCCTTCGTCTCCGGCAATGCGACAATGAAGGAAGTCCAGTGCAAGATGCGTCCACCTCGCAGTTGGAATCGGATGAGATCGCAGCAGACCCGGGGACTTGGAATTTCGACTCTTCGTCCGCTGACAGACTTCACAGGAGCGAACGTAAGTACGAACCGACCGCTCCATGTAACGCCAATAATAATCTTTCTCAACAAGACGAAGCGTCCGCTCCACACCAGGATGTCCGAAACACTTGGCGTCATGAAATTCAAACAGAAGAGCTTCAATTATTTCTGGGATGTTCGGCAAAACTAGTCGGGGTCGGTCATCACTCGGAGCTTGGTAAAATATCTGCGTGTTTTCCTTGAAATACCGCTCAAAATGCCGAATTTGGGGCTTCTCTTGCTTCTCCTTACTGTTCAGTAGCTCGTCAACCGTTGCCGTAAAGGGATCCTCGCGGTATCGATCTGTTGCCTCCTTCGTGATCGTCGCTAGTCCGCGTTCGACGAGCTGGCTCACTTGCTTTCGTGTAGCAATAGATGCTAGTGTTGCAGCTGCCGCATGCACGAGGTCAGGCCGACGAGATATTCCATCAGCAACGGTGTTCGTCTTCCCTCGAATGTAGCGGAATGCGATAGGGTATTCACTAAGTTCATCATACCAGCGCGCCACTCTCCTAGAGATCGTCTTCTGCGAGAACACTGTCTCCAAGGATTTATGGTCAGTCTCGACTACGAAAGGCTGATCCAGCAGGTAGATTCTCCACAATCTGAGACCAAAAAGAATCGCCAATAATTCCTTCTCGCGAATGGAATAATTTTTCTCGGCGTCCTTGTACTTCCTGCCTCCAAACGCTACTGGTCGTTCGATGACTTCATCACAGTTGACTTCCTCTTGGAATAGAACCCCTCCGATAGCGTGGTCGCTCGCGTCCATGCGTAAACCGAATGGCTTGCTAAAGTCCGGGGTCGCTAGAACCGGGGTGGAGCTGATCTTCTCCTTGAGTGCCTGAAAATGTGCTTGGCGTTCACGAGTCCACTTCATTTTGTGTTTCACAGGGCCTTTTAGCATCTCGAACAATGCTCCTGCATCCGTAGCAAAGTCGCGACAAAACCGCTGCACATATACGGCAGTACCGAGGAACGACTGCAGTTCGCTCCTGGTACGCGGCAATGGCCAGTCCCTAAGGACCTCGACCTTCTTTGGATCGATACGGACCCCGTCACGCCCCACGTAATCTCCAAGACACGGAATTTCCGCTGCACAAAATACACATTTACTCAGTTTCCCGTAAAACTTGTGCTCCTCCAGCTTCGTTAGTACTCGATCAAGAGCTTCCAAATGGTCCTCCAGAGATGCTGACTTAGTGTATACGTAGATATCGTCGAAATAGGACTGGCAGATATTACTCAGGTCCGCTAGTATCCGACGAATACCCTCGTTGAATGTGGCCGGAGCATTAGAAAGCCCCATCGGCAGCACCAGATACTCAAAAGCCTCATCCGGAGTCTGAAAAGCTGTGAATGGTATATCGCAATCTCGCATTCGAAACTGGTAATACCCACTCAGTAAGTCCATGCACGAGTACCAACAAGCTCCTTGCATTTTCTCAATAATCGAGTATTTTCGTGGCATCGGCAGAGTTCGCCGAATCGTGTGCGAGTTCATGGCTCGATAGTCGTGCACAATTCTCCATCCTCCAGGTTTTTTCACGCAGAATGTAGGCGCACCATGAGGCGACATGGACGGACGGATCAATCCAGCAGCACTCAATTCTCGGACCCACTCCATAATTACTCTTTCTTGGGCCGGAGACTGCCTCCATTGGCGTCGAAATATTGCCTCCTTGGTGTCAACCTCCATTACGTGCTCACCATGCTCGCGTGGCGGTAGACCTGCCGGAAGTTTATGCTTGAACACGTTTTCGTGCTTCACAAGCACTGGGAAGACAGGATGCTCTCGGTATACTTCGATGTCCATCTCTTTTCCCGATTCACCACTTTCTTTTTCAGTCCTGGGCCTGATCACAAAGATGCACTCAATTCCCTTGGGATTCTTCAACATGCGCCGAAATTGCTTCAAAGTGATAAACTTTGTAGTTCCGGAGGCAGCCGAGTAATATCCCTTCGTGAAGTACTCGCTAGGATCCGACTTTTTACTTCGAGGCGATGTCGGATGCCGCTGTCCTCCAATTTGTACTGCAGGCCGGGCTGGTTTGTGTGGCGTCGCCACTTTGGCTTTCTTCTTTCTCTTTTTCTTCTTGCTGGATGCAGGGTCCAGCTTTTCTGCTTCGCGCGATCTCGAGGCTCTACTCGTTCGTTCACCCAATCAATATCGGGATTCACAGCTTTCAGCCACGGCATACCCAACAACAAATCCTGCTCCTCGGGCACGTCGATGACGAGGAAGTCATTGGTGTACGGCTCGAAGTTCTCCATGTACACCGTCAGATTAACCGTCTTGGTCGGCACAGTCATAGTCTGTTTGGCGGCAAGTGTTATCTACATAAAACCGTTTGCTGAGCAGAACTGAGGGCTAACACCATCCATAGTAGCGCCGCTGTCGATGAAATTGGAGTTGATAATGCAAATGTCCTGCAACGAACAATGCACCGTACTCCGAGTGTGCAACAAGCAATATAATTCACGCTTGGGTACATCAATTTCTTGGTTTTCATCATTTTCTCCATCATCGGTCAAATTCATAGCGTTCAGACAACATGTAACATCACTCACAGGGTCGAGCAGCTCATCCTCGCGTCCACTAGAGTGCTCGGCCTCCAATGGACGGGCTAGTTTGACTGCCCATCGGTGTTGGACGACTGGTTTGGGTCGTCCGAGAAATCCAGCGACTCCAAGAGCGCGTAGATCCTGCTGTGCAGCTTCTGTTTACGCTGCAGGTCACGAGGTTTCTTCTCCGGATGCAGTACCCAGCAATTCTCCACCTTGTGCATGCACCCCACGGCCACAGTGAGAACAAACCGATCCTGTCGGCGTCACAGTCCTACGAGAATTACCACTCAAGGTATTGCCACGGGTCTGCGATCTCTCGTTACCGCGCTTCTGCTTTCCATTATCCGACTTCTTGCTAAAACCACCTTGGTGATTATGATTTTGGCCGGGTGGAGCTGGCTTGTCCTGCAATTCTCACTCCAGGAACCCTTCTTGCACGGCTGCCGTGAGTCATTGGCTGTTTCCGCTGAATTGCCACGCGCATTCGCGCACTCGTCAACCCATTCACGAAGATATTTATTGTTGTGAACTCATCCAGTCCGACAACGCGTTGGAGTTCGCGGAACTTGTTGACATATCCGTGGTAAGCCCCAGTTTGTTTCAATTTCAGCAGCTGGTTCCGAACTTTAGCTTGAAAGTTCGGCTCACGAAACTCGCGAACCATCTCACTTTTCATAATGCTCCACAACTTGGTTGTCGTGTTGTCGGTAATGTAGCGCTCATACCATATCAATGCATTTTTCCGAACGCACTGATTCAGTTTTTGAGGAAGGAGGTGATCATCACGAACGAGATTGTGGCCCTTCTGCGTGAAGTAACTCTCAAACTGGAAGATGAACGAGTTCAATTTGATTCCATCAATTAGTCCATCGAAAATCGGTGGGCTGACGTCCATCTTGCGTAGACGAGGTCCATTTGGCGCTGGAGCTGGTGCAAATGTCCTCCGGCTATCCTCCATCGGCGTCATCTGCACGTCGTGCACGGGCGGAGCTTCGCCAGCACGGTCTTGAGTGGTGGCGCCTTGGTCATGAGCCTGAACTTGCACAGGGGCAACCGGGACCGGTGGCGGACTCTGCGCTTGAAGCTTCGACTGTGCCCGAGCTTCTGCAGCTACCTGCTGTGCCGCTTGAGCCGCTGCTTGTGTCTGGTTCAATGTAGTTGATATGTTGGTCAGAGCTTGGACGAGATTGGAGAGGTGCCCTTTTATTTCAGTCATCTCTGCGCCGATACTACTGCCGAGACTTGTTAGCTCCGTTGTTACGTCAGCTCGCAAGCTGCCTTGAGTTGCAGCAAATTCTTGCCTGAGATCTGCCATTCCAGTCTCCAGCTGTTCGAGACGCTGCTGTAGTCCGGAGCGAGCACGAGTCGGAGCGCTGCCAGTGTTTTCATCACGCGCACTGTCCTCCAGCTCCAGCAGCCTACGTCCAGGTGCTGTGTCACTACGCAGCGCGCGTCGAGCTGTGTTTCGTGTCGTCATCGCCATAAGCTCTACTATGTCACAGAATTAGGCTGTGCCCAAGACCTCCAGAACAAGTACGGCAATCTCGCGTCGTTCTCAGTCACCAGTGCGCCTGGTGACCTTCATCTCGCAGCACACGAACGGAGCTGATACGATCGTGTACGGCGTCAGCTACGGAACAATGCTGGTGGAGCATCTAAATCCTCCGACGGTGACGGGGTACGTTCTGGACGGCGTTTCGACGGCGTCGGGAGCATCCGCGGACAAATTCTTCTACATGTCGAAGCGGAACATTGACTTTGGTATTGTGGGCGATCGCTTGCTGGCCCTGTGCACTCATGATGCCACCTGCAGCAAACACGTCGAGACGCCCCGCCGCACACGCTCCGAGCCTTGGACGGAATTCGACAACAATCCGAACTCGACGTGCGCGAGTCTGATGAATGGCATAAAGCTTGGCGACTTGCTTCCATCAGCGACTTTGTGGGTTATGCTTGGCACGATGCTGATGGACGCGGAGCTCCGCCAACTCATCCCCCCGGTCGTTTACCGCTTGAACCGCTGCGCGACTGAGGATATCGACGTATTGAACCAATTCGTCTCCAAGTTCAACGGGTACATGAGTGGATCGCCATACCAAGACGATGCGCTCTACTCCCCGCTGTTGTTCAACCTCATCATGTTCTCGGAGGAATACGAGCGTCCGCAGCCCTCGGCATCTGAAATGAACAAGCGGTTCAAGAACGCGCTTCTGGCTGCTGGTGGAGATGCCGTAGCTCCGCGGTATTGCGCGTTCTCCAAAGAAAAATCCGAGGCGTGCGATGAGTTCAACGTCGGCAACTATTCTGCGAATGCGATCATCTACGAGCGGACCAGTACTGGAACAATAGCGCCAAGATCCCCAGCCAGGCCAGCGTACTGCTCCTGAGCAGAAAGTTAGACCCCCAACGGCGCACGAATACGCCGAAGCGTTGCTGGAAACGTGTCAGGGGTTCAAGTGAAGCATTGGCGAGGAACAACAAGGCAGAGCTCCGAGGCTCGC
>JAIKVJ010005522.1:0-10050 GCA_024679225.1 Phytophthora pisi | reverse complement strand
ACCGAGTCCGATTCGCCAAAAGAGCTGCAAAGCACAATATGTGTAGGCGCATTCAGGCTTCTGTTCATGCAATGAAAGTTGGAGTTTACTGAGCACTTCGACGTCCAAGTAAGCATCGAGACGTACACTACAGTTGGTTTCTCGGTTTGATGAAAGGAATAGGCAAACGACGCTAAAAAATGTCTAGGAAGTCAACCATGCAAGCTCTGTAAGTCCTGTATATGGAATACCTAACGACGCTTGATTGCAGCTTCCTCCTGCAGCAAACGAAAACCTCGAAGATACTGCTGGCATTGCGCGGCCGTGTCCGCTTGAAGGTCCAAGGTTCGGCAAGGGTGAACGAACACGAGCGAGAAGCAGCGCGCAGGTGCATCAGGGCGCTGGCGAGCGAAGGTTTCCGTGGTCGCACCTGGCAGCACCTCCACCAGATCGCACGTGTCAACTTTCGCGTCGGCCTTCGGTTGCATCAATGAACCATGTGCAACCGAGGTAGCAGGCGAACGCCACGACAGCCAGTGGCACTGAGCGTCTGAATATACAACACGTTGGTGAGGCACGCCACGCGCTCCGAACTTGGTCACCACAATGCCGTTTTCAAGCTGCTTCTTGAATTGCGCAAGAAACTCTTGGTCCTTGGCTTGAGCTGTGGCACGTGCTCGACTAGCACTCTCCAATTCGTCCACTGCCACCTGCAGCCGGATTTTTTCCGCTCGTTCGTCCTCGCAACGCTGCTCGAGCTCGCGGATCTGGCGCTTTAGATCACTTTGCACGGCTTGGGCTTCCTCCCCCACTTTTTTTCGGACAACTTCGAGCTCAGCGCTAAACTCACCGCGCATGTTGCGCTCACGGTTCTGGGCCTCGCGAAGCTCCTCATGCAGCGATGCCAACAACTGCTTGCTTGTGGTATTCACCAGCTCGAGCGCGCGGACTTGTTCCTGCAGTTGCTTTAGTTGCTGATCATGACACGAGAATTCCACCAACAACTCCTCTCGATGCTCGTTCAGGTCCAGGGTTCCGTCCTTCAGACGCTCCAGTAATGGAAGGGATTTAGCTGACGCCTTCGTCTCAGGTTGTGACGGTGGCGTGGGCTTCTGCTGACTGAGTGCAGCGGACGGAGGGGAATCTGGGCTGGGGCGAATTCCGGTAGGCGGAGCTACCTCAGCGCGCGAGTTGGCGATCTCTAGTGCAGCTTGGAGCTCGCGCACCTGTTGGGTCTTCGCGGCATGTGCTGTTCGAAGTGCAGCGAGCACAACCTCAACAGCACGATGTGCTCGCTGAGCGTCAACAAGTCGGTCGTGCAATTCATCCACTTGCTTCTGTGTGTCTTGGTGTTCCTCTTGCATCTCTTGCCACTGCAGCGCCAGCATCTCTTTCTCGTGTCGGATCTGACTCACTTGTTCCCGACTCTCTTCGGCGGCCGCAGTCTGCTCTGCAAGTTCAGCCTGCAAGTCTCGCAGAGTCTGCTCGAGCTCTTCTTGGTGACGTTGCAGCTGCACTTGCTCGGTCTTCACAGCTTCCAATTCAGCCTGCGTTGCAGCCGACGCTCGCTTGTGCCTCAGCAGCAGCTTGTTTACTGCAACCATGTCGTCACGCTCTCGCTGCACTTTGCGGGTTTCTTGCAGTAAGGTTTCAAGCTGGCGCGCTGCGATGTCCTGCTCTTGCTTCACAGCCTCCTCACGCTCTTGCTGCAGAGCAGAGAGTTGCTCTCTGACTGAGCTGAGCTGCTGGCTCACTTCAAGATACTCGGTCTTGAGGTTGTTCACCAACTCGTCCGAACCTTCCGCTTCAGCGTAGGTTGTCTCGGGGAGCTGCACACAGTCACTTTTAATCTCCAGGCTGGCGCGGCTATTGCGTCGCGAGTTGGGCTTCCCCGGCCCCATCGACAGACTGCTTCTGCGTCGAGGTTGCTTCGACGGAGCAAGGCTACCCAAGCTTTTTGATCGCTCTTCGAGGCCAGTGCTCACTATTCCAGAGCTGATGTCTGCCAGGGTCAAGGTCAACGCTGGCTTTGCATCGCGCATCCTAGCAACAGCAATAACAGCATTAGAATATGACTGTAGCAGAATACTTACAGATAATGCACCCACATCTGAAGAACATCAGCGTATGCTACGTTGGCGACGTCCTGCCCGTTCACTCCGCGCACTCGCAGTTGGTCGACGATGATGCGTGAGTAGTCCCCTGCAGCTCGGCACCGCGCATTGTAATCTGCAGCAAGCCCCACAGGTGCCACATCTCGAACCACACAGGTGTAGCTTTCGGCGGGCACGAGGCTAAACTTGTTGCTTTTTGCAGCAGGCTGGAAGCCCAGACCCACAGGTTTGCTGTCGTCGAAGAAGACACTAAACTCCTTCTCCCATCGATGCGAGTCGTCACGTTGCTTAGCGCGAAAAGCGGCAGTCAGCAGTTCATCCCACGCTCGCTCAGCACCCGATCCCTCTGCAGTAGTGCGGCCCTCCTCTGAATCGTGGTTGCTAGGCGATCCAGCGGCAGACTCCTCGCTCCAGGGGGGACTGCAAAACTTGAGCACCATACTTGCTGCGTGGGCCCACGTCGTCCCTCTACCGTTGCAATCGGAGTGTGGGTTTCCGCACTGCTGGGCTGGCAGCGAACGAAATACTGCTGCTTAACTGCCGCCAATCCCCACATTTAGACTTGCCCACTCACACAACGAGAATAGTGCTGAATGGCCACCAGAAGAGAGTGAACAAAAAAGAAAGCATGTTTAAGTTAGTCGCTTGTGCTTGAGTGGGATGATCTGCTGGTTTCCCCACGAGTATCACTCTTGCGGCGAGCACCCAGGCACGCGGCACGTAGCACCAGCGCAGCATGTGGGGGCGTGCGCCTTCACGATGGCCCCCCAGAGCTTGCACGCGCCGCACTTGTTCTCGTCATGCGTCGCTTTGCCCGCCATGCTCGCTCGATGAACTTTCACTTTGTCTACAAAAGCCCGCGTGGACACACACAATGGGTTTGAGCAGCCATTGGCGCCGCAGGTCGATAGATGCTGCAATCCGCGTAGCATCGACTGCATCTGCGCAGTTCCAGGAGTCGCAGCTACAGCTGTCTTGGCAGGAGGCAACTTCCTCGTGTCGGAGACTTCTCCTACTGACGTGGGACTCAGAGGTTCGCGGCGCAGACGCTTGGCGCTTGGCGGCACTGGCACCTGGCACCTGAAAGACGGCGACGACGACGACGACACTGCCGCTGGTCGGCCTGAAGCAGTCGGAACGGCACTGGACGTCCCTCTCAACGACGCCGGAGACGACGAAGGAGCGAACGACATAAGCGGCGCTGCGAACGAGATGCGAGGCGGCGTGCCGACGGACTGCGCCGAGAGCGACTCGCCGCTGTGGCTGCGCTTGCGCGAGAGTCCATGGACGTCGGGAGAGCTAGCGATGATCTGCGAGCGCGAGATGGAGTAGGACGGCGGCGGTGGTCGTACACGCGGCAGCAACGGGAATGGGTGCGCGGAGAGCGCGGCCACCGAACCAAAGGCACCTCGATCAGTCCCGCCGTTCGTAGAGAGGCTCTGCAGGTAATAGAACATGGTGAGACGCAAGTGAGAAGGACACGTCTCTCAACCCAGAGACGCAGGACCGAGGATTGGGACTTGACGCACGCACCATTTCAGCGCCATCGGCCACGAGGAGAAGACGCGCCAGCTTCACGACACGGTGGATCGCACGCGTCTGCAGACGGAGAGGAAGAGGCCGCTGGCAGGACGGCGGCGGACGGAGGCGACTGTGTCGGCTATTGGACTGCAACTGCGACTTGAGCGAAGAACACGGGGTAGGGCGTCACGTTCCTCGAACTTGCCCTATGGCTTTGAAGCGTGCTGAGGCACTGAGGATTTTGCGCCTCACTACCTCATCAAAATTTTACTAAAACTTGCATAGGCAAACATTAGCTAGACTAATATTGTGGCAACGAGGACTCCCAGTTCGACCAGCCCATCGTGAGTTGAGCAATGGACCGCTGCTCTCAGCTCCGAGCAGGTCGAAACCAGCTAGAGAGTAGTGGTTTTCTTGACACCAGCGAGAGCTGGAGTTCCGAGTTGTACCAGGCATTGAGGATTTTCATTCTACACTTAGACCCACCCCCGCCCACCCACACTGACACACGCACACAATCACCTTCCTTATTAATAATAACATCGACTTAAGTACCCCACTCCGGTATCATCGCGATTTACTTATAGGTATGCTGCAAGGGGTCAAACGTGGCTTTCAACAACAACATTCCTGTATTATAAAAGTAGTAAACATAGAAGTATGAGGCGGATCCTCAGAGAGAGTCTATCTGGCTCGTTTATACAACACCGCCTCATCGGGGAAAAGGCATCCAATCAACTTCTCGCTGGTGATTGGATGCCACGCGAATATTGGCAGCTGAGGGTGGACCTTGATCGCGCTGCTTGGTGGTGCTCATGACGGCGCCCTCTTCTTTCTACGAGGTGCTAGGCCTGGCCGCGACCTGCAGCGCTGACGACGTCCGGCGCGCGTACCACCAGGCGGCGCGCCGCTACCACCCAGACAAGCGCGCGAATAACCTGAACGCGGAGGACGAGCAGCAGTTCCTGCGCGTGCAGGAGGCCTACGAGACGCTGCGCAGCGCCGAGCTGCGGCGGCAGTACGACGCCAAGCTGCAGCAGGACGAGCTGGTGCGCAAGAGAGAAGAAGAGGTGGTCGTGGTCTCGGACGAGGTCCCGCTCGCAGACATGCAGCGCGAGGGCGGAGACGAGGACGAGGTGCTCTTCACGCACCAGTGCCGCTGCGGAGACCTGTACGAGATCACGGAGGAGGAGCTGCAGGACGGCGTGGACGTGGTGCCGTGCACAGGCTGCTCGCTGCACATTCGCGTGCTGCAGAACAGCGCGCGGTGACAGTCCCGTTGGCACCAGGATACGTAGTAGATGGATGTTGGGGAATATAAAACTTTCATTTTGCATGCATCCTGCCTTCGCTTCTGCTGGCTATGCTGCTCGCTTTCAAGTCCACAGCCAACGCGCCTAGAACTCCTTGCCGCGCGGAGCTCCGTGCGACGGGTACCTCTGCGGCGTCTGGATCTGGTGGAGCACGCCCAGACCGATGTACGCCATAAAAATGAACAGCAGCCCGAAGAGGAGGCCCGCCATGATGTCGGGCGTGATGTTCACGTAGTGCGAGAAGCAGAAGGCCTTGCCCGCCGCACTGTACCCGACGAGGTAGCCCGCTTCGCACAGAATCGCAGCCTCAGCAGACGAGTTCGACTTCTTCGACTTGGTCTGCGCGGCAAGGCGACGAGCCAGCGGGTCCTGGAGCTCCAGCGAGCTGGCGTCGTTACCAGTAAGACCAAAGTCTGTCTTACCCCCGGTGGCGGCGTTGAGGCTGCTTGAAGCCGCCTGGATCGCGGCGTCCACGTCGGGCAGCGGCAGGGTCTCCGGGAGCTGCACGACCAGCAGCTCCGTCTTGCCGTTGGAGAGCAGCGCCTTGCCCTCCCTAGACGCAATAAACACATCCAGGTCTTGAGAGGCCACGATGTGGGGCTGGGCACTCGCCATCTCGAGGAGGAGAGGCTTGGTGCGGGTGGTGTGAGGGATCACTACCGACGACTTGGAGCTCTGCATGGCGTTCTGCACGAAGGACTCCTGTCCTGCGGATCTCGCGAGTTGGGACACATCCTCCGACGTAAGCGACGGCAGCAGGAACAAACACATCACCTCGGACTGCTGGGACGAAGAGAGCTCGGTGCTGAGCACGCCCTGAGAGGAGCAACACGAGCGTTATCAGTGAGGGGACAGAGGGGAATGCTGTTGCCAAGACGCAAACGCACCTCCTTGTCAGCGCTAGCATCTCGCGTCAGCACGCGCTCGACAGCCGATGCCACAGCGGACTCATCCATCTCGGAGCTCAGGTAGGCGTTGGGTCCAGCGAAGACGCTGCGCAACAAACAGCGAAGCTCTGTAAGATCCACGGCTCGAGGCAGGCAAATACAGCAGGGCGAAGGAGGATAAAACGCACGAGCTCTGGGACCACAGGAAGACCGGCACGTGGGGGAACAGGGTGGAGGCCGACACGGCCGACGTCGCGGCCGCCAGGCCGCACAGCGCGGCGCCCAGCAGCGTCCTCATCATGGCGAACTCGAACTGATACTCGGCGCTTCGCGGCTTTAGATCGCGCTCTGTCCGTTTCTGTTTTTCTAGTATGGAATGTGGACGGAAGGTCGTACGAGGTTGGCGCAACATTCCCCCTCGCTGGGCTTTTTTCCAGCGATTCGTGGCTCACTCCACAGAAACCTTCAGGTACGACTGCAGCCGCCCTGGAGCTAGCTTCTACGCCTGCCTCGGCGCTCTATTCCCTGCTACATTTAGCTCACTATGCTGACTTCCGCCTTCCTCGTGCTCTGCGCTCAGTGAATATCCCCCCTCAGAGACCAAGATGTCGTCTATCCTAGCCTCCCTCGACATGAGCCTGGACGACCTGATCGCTCAGAAGAAGACCCGTGCCTCCAACCCGGCGTCGCGCCCGGCCAAGGCCAACAAGGACAAGGAGGCTGCCGGCCCCATCCGCGGCGGCCGTCGGCGCAACCGCAGCCGCAACCAGCCCTACTCGCGATCTGTAAGTGTCGCGTCGACCTGAAGGGCTCCCGCCTCTCGGTCTATTTCTCCCCCTCTCCGTCTTCCTGCGCTACGGACAAGGCAACCTACTCCCTCTTCGGTCTCTGCGCTGGTCTTGCAGAGCCTCTCCTTTGCGGGGAGCACGGCGCCTTGCTGGTAGCAACGGGGACGGACGTTACGATGCGTTGGTGCAGACAGAAATTCACACGTGTGCTGCTGCTTCTCCCTTGCTGTCCCAAAGCGCGGCGGCAATGACGACGACGAAATGGACGTCGACCTGGATGACGCCCCCGACAGCGGCAACAACCGCGGCGGCAAGAAGCGCTCCGTGGTCGTCAAGAAGCCCAGCAAGGGCGGCAAGAAAGGTGCGCCGTATCTCTCCGTGCGGTCGGTGGCGGGAGCAAGGCTTTACTGACGCGTCAATTGATGAATGTCCCCAATGAACTACCTACGTCCAGGTGGCTCGTCCTCCATCCTGTCGCGTCTCGGTGGCAAGGACGCGGCCAGCCCCGGCACGAAGATTCTGGTGAAGAACCTCAAGTTCGACATCCTGGAGGAAGAAGTGCGCGAGCTCTTTGGCACGGTTGGCGAGGTGTCCAAGGCTGAGATTGTGTACGACCGCTCGGGCCGATCCAAGGGCATCGCTCGCGTGTGGTTCGCCCGCCGCTCGGACGCAGACAAGGCCATCAAGCAATACGACGGTGAGTCACTTCGGTGCATTAACCCTCTCTACTCTTTCTGATCGCGTCGCATTGGATTCCGTTGCGTAGGACGCACACTGGACGGCCAGCCGATGCAGATTTCGCTGGACGCCGACAGGAATGTCCGCAACGGACTGTTCGGCACGGCACTTGAGCGCGACGACAAGGACGTGAAGTTCAAGGTTTCCTTTGGGTGAGGCACCGACCTGTGGCGTACACGTTGATCATGTTGGAGTCTGATCGTGGCTTAATACTTTGCGCAGTGGTGGCAACAACGACAACGACCAGCAGAAGGGCCGTCGCAACAGACGCGCTCGCGGACGTGGCGAGAGGGGCAGCCAGGGGTATGTCATTACTGCTTCGTAGCTGTCGTTGTACGAGTTGTTCTAAACATTTTTTTATATTCGCGCTGCAGCGGCCGTGGCAAGGAGTCTGCTCCGTCCAAGACCGCCGAAGAGCTGGACAACGAGATGGATACCTACATGAAGGACGCATAAAGATGAAGTCGTGGCGCATCCAACAGGCTGGGTGCTTGATGCTCGTTTTCGGCATGCTCGTCAGGCTCGAGACTTTGCATAGTTGTTTTGGTACATTGCATTTAACGGGTGTGCGCGTTCGCGACGTTCAACAGAGCGAGTGATCGATTGTTTGAAGTGCCGCCGACACGTGGAATGACGGCGTCTCGCGACACGCGCCCCAAATTGAATAAAGCATCCCCATGACCCTGAAAACGGATCCCGGCCGAGGTGTTTGCCAACGCAGTTCCCGGGAGCTACTTCGAGGATGAAGTCGTGTGCTGCTGGTGTGCGTTTCCCGAATAATCCTGCGTAATAATGATGGCTTGCCAAGTTCGCCCCAACGCCAAGTCCAGCCGCAACGACCCCAGGCTCGGTAGCTGTTGGTATGGCGAAGCGTTAGCAAGAGCGACAGCTACGAGGAAGATACCGTTGACAGCAGGCTAGCGATGAATGCTGTTGCAAACAGTAATAGATCAGGACACCCAGTGGTGACGTTGGAGCCTGCCCCAAATGTGCAGGGTGCTATCCAAATGGAGTGGACCGGTAGACTGTATAGGGTCTGTCACAAGGCGCTGATTGGTTGCTGTCGGATACACTTCTGACTTGACAATGTCAAGTTGACATTCACGCCACGATGGACTTGCTCGGGATCAGGACGGAGGAAGAGCTGCATGGCTGGCTGGTCAAGGGGGTCTTCGCGCTTGGTGTGGTGACGTATGCAGCGACGACCTTCATCACTGCACCCTACGGGCGTCATCTTCGGCCCGGTTGGGGGCCAACGGTGAACACGCGCCTCGGGTGGGTCCTGATGGAGAGCCCCTCGGCCGTTTGGTTTGCCGTCGTGTACTTGTGGGGTGAGCACCGCTCGGAGACTACCCCCCTCATCGCAGCAAGCTTGTGGGGATGCCACTACGTCTACCGCTCCTACATCTACCCGTTCCTGATTCGTACCAGCAAGGACCAACGCATGCCGCTGACCGTGATGCTTTCCGGGGACTTCTACAATGTGATCAACGCGTACATCAACGCTCGGTACCTGAGCCAGTATGGCGACTACAGCGGGGATAGCCCGTTTGCACGGCCTTCGTTCTACGCTGGAGTCGCTCTCTTCGTGTTTGGTCTGTCGATGAACGTTTACTCGGACCAAGTGCTGATCAATCTGCGCAAACCTGGCGAGTCGGGCTACAAGATTCCCTACGGTGGACTGTTCGAGTACGTGTCGTCGCCCAACTACCTGAGCGAGTTGCTGGAATGGACAGGCTGGACACTGCTGTCTCAATCGCCCGCAGGTTTGTCGTTCGCTGTGTACACCGCCACGAACCTCGTCCCCCGGGCCTTGAGCAACCACCGCTGGTACCAAGACAAGTTCCGCGACGAGTACCCGGTAAACCGCCGGGCGATCATCCCATTTCTGTGGTAGGCCTCTGTAGCTAGCCTACACTTTAATGTGCACACAACGTTCACTTCAACTTGGAGTTTTTCCCCCAACATTGGTTGCACGTGTGGTGCAATTAATTGCCACGCGCTGCAGGGTTCGCAGGGTTGCGGCGGGTCTGTCTGGTTTTGGGGTAAATGAACATCCCACACAAGAGGCCGAGAATAAAGTATTTTAATACTTTATTCTCGTGGGATGTCTAAAAAGTACTCGCTGAGGCCTGGAAACGTATCTTGATTTAAGTATACTGCTGGGATAGGCATCAACAAACTAGGACAATATAGGATATTGTACTGGTATGCGGGCTTTGGCCCGCGGTATTCGCAGTTCGGTAGATTTTTTTTACTGTATTCCAAAACCTGCATAGTAGAAAACTTTATTTACTACTAGTAGTCCTATGTAGTAGCGCTACGCGTGCGGTAGAAGACTGTTGCATGAAGAAGTTCTTGAATTTTAGCACATGCTCCTATTTTTGTACTGTGAAGTGTCATGCATCCATTTGCTGGGTCGCTTATGCTGCTCGATCTGCTGTGGCGGATCTGCGTGAACGCACACTACTGCTATTCTTGCTGCATACTGCACAGCTTCAAGCTACCAAGCTGAACTTCGGCTTATGTTGAATGTATAATGTGTTTATTTTGCTGGGGCTATTCGGGCTGTATGTTCAAATGTGACGCCTGGAACTTGATTTTGTAGAATTGCTGTACTGATTTTCATGCCGTTTAGTTCCAAGTCGACGCGCAACAAACAGTCTGCAATCACTACCATTAATCAATTGCGATAATTTTGTTTTACTCA
>JAIKVJ010005521.1:0-10160 GCA_024679225.1 Phytophthora pisi | reverse complement strand
GGGCTCATATAGAGAGGGTCATATAAACAGGTTTGACTGTAGTCTGTATTTGACGGCGCCTGACCCAACATCCAAGCATGGAGACCGAGAAGCTCCCCTAATGCACGACATGAAGCCTCTTAGAGAATTTAATCGGATGACTTTCGGATTGGCATTTCTGTCTCATCCGGTTCAACCGGTTTGAAAATCGAATAAATCCGGTTATATTCGAATGCATTCGGATTGTTTGACTTATTACATTATGAAGTATCCTTCTATATACGAATAAATCAGCAATCGGCTACCACGGGGTAATAAATGATACACATTTTTTGAGTGATCATGATTGGATAAAATCAGAATGTGTACAAAGAAATGTCCCAAACCAAATTCGGATAGCATCCGGATGAACCCGGATCAGAATCCGGATTTTTATTGACCGGTTGCATTCGGATTTCATTCGAAAGCAACCGGTTGACATGTGAAACCGAATTCGGCCATCCTTTTACATTCTCTAAAGCCTCTGCTGTTGATAAGGATCACACGAAGAAGCTAACGATGAGGTCTAATGCGGACCTGATTTAATGGACACAATACCAGAATTCACAGGGGGAAACGAGCTTTTTTCATAATATACATTATTACTTCTTTCAATTACTTAGCTTTGACCGTTGGTAGAATGTACCACCACACAGAGTTTATTTGCTCAAATTTTACCCGTCGGGTGGGTGCGGGTACCCGAAATCGTCTGGCCGGGCACCCTGGGTGGGCGCGGGTACCGAGTTTCGCTGATTGCGAGCTCTGGTATGGACTCTCCAAGAGCTTGTCCCCTATATGGTGAAATGGTGACGACGAAGCGCGAGACTGCGGAGAGAGAGAAAGCTGCTGGCCATGCTAGCTTGCAAGGCAATGGTGGTGTCGCGAAACCTGTTGCGGAGATGCTTCAGGCAGCCAAAAAGGGTTGGGCCACGAAGAACATATCTACAAAACGGAACACGCGCAGTTCGAGACGTGGTTCAAGCAGGAAGTGCGTCCGTCGGGCGTGTACAAGAAAGTTTTCGGAGGAACGGTCAACGTCGTCACGGAACGAGCCAAAGGCGAATATCGGGCTTTCTTGAACAAATACCACCCAGAGTGGTTTGATGTCTTGGTCAAGCCGCACCTGGCTCGCAGAACCACGTGAATATGCGCTGCTTCAATACACAGCGTGTAAATAAAATGAGCAGGACGACTTGTATGCACGCACCCCTGCATGCACTTAACAGTAAACATATTCCTACGCAGTCGATTTGTTTCTGTTGAACCGGATCGCGCTGGGGGCATTCGGTGATAATAATATTATCACCGTCAATATTATTGACTGTTTGGCAGCTTTCAGCCAGAAGGCTTTTATGGGCGAAAAGTGAGCAGTTGCATCAGCGGCTAAGCAACGACAAGGCGACAAGCGAGCTGTTCAAGCTCGACACAGCAGGGGACAAGCTTTTGGAAATTGAAATCGTTGCGGTTTAGACGGCTAACTACACCCGATGCCGCGCACTGCTGCAGCTTCGCCGGGCCTCCAGGGCACGTGCCCGCGGTAGTAGCCCAAACACACGGGTATTAATATACATACACCAACCAAATGCCACTAGGGCATTCGACCGAGATGTACCCCTACGATATGCAATTGCTAAAAGAGATATACAACCCCTCCTTCTCGCGCTTCGTCGGTCCGAAGCCCACCACCTCGTCGCGTCCCTCCAAACCCTTGTTACCCTTGTCCCTCACTTCCGTCTTGCACTACGTCGATCCAGTGCTCACCACTGCGCCACGCTCGTCGGAATTATATCGCGACGCCTTGTACTTGTTGACCAAGATCGGGATGATTGCCTTCTCGGGCGACTCGCCCTTGTTAAGCACACCGACGTATTCCCTCCAGAGCGGGAAGTGCTTGCTTGACAGGACCTTGTCCACTCCAGCGTCAAGCTTTAAGTAGGTGAAGATGTCGTCGGCCGAATTACGGAATAGAAGCCAATCCTTGATTTGCTCGGCGTTGGCGGACTTTAACTTGAGGCCGAAAACTCTCTCTTCGTCGCTGTCTTCATCGTCTTGGTCAGCAGTAAGCTTGGACGTCCGCAGGAATCTCTCGCCGTTCGACTTGCGGGTTTCAAGCTTGGATGCCGTGGTTAGTTTGCGGTCGGTCGTGGCAGCAGACTCGGCGCTTGCTGTGAGAGCAGCGATCGCCATTAGCACCACGCAGTAGAGACGCATCGCGAAACCTTGGCTTGCAGTTCAGAACAGCTGCGGACTCGAAGGCAAATTGCCAAGTGACGCACCCGCCGGAATTTCGCCAGGGGAGGAGAGCAGTCGCACACGCACTATTTCTTCACTACTGACGCATACATCCAGACATCAACGCTGTTGACGAGACGCCAAAAGCAATTCCCCAAAGATCCTTTGAAACCCGGCAAGATGGTGATGACTACGATAAGCCGGATGCACAAGAGGACGTGTATTACAGGCACAAGTACAAGCTTACCCACCTACTACACCTTTTCAACTTCAAAATGGCAAATTGCTAGTTCAAAATGACAAAACGTAAGTTCAAACTGTCACGAATAGAGACAGGACCGTCTCACAATCTTATACGAGCACGATTGGTCACGGTCAACCAATAGATATTCGACACTCTGTATTTCTAAATATTCCACTATTACAAACAGGTTTAAGTATCGGCTTACAAAGTATTGTCGTTTTGATTTTACATTTTGACGTATTGAATTTTCTTTTTGCCATTTTGAAGTTGAAAAGGTGTAGTACTCTCACCGATGGAACGAGATCATTTTGGTTGGTCGTCATGATTCCTGTGATGCTTCTCAACTACTTCGAAGTACTACGTGCGTTGTGGCTCACAGGGGGTCTACAAGCACCGAAGTGAGTGATATGTTCGATAGGAGAAAATGCTGTGGTCAAGTTATCCCGCTATTCGTTCACGTCATCCTTGATGACTAGCAGCACACAAGCATCACCACATCAGTGTTGCTGGTGATAGTACCGGGATGGGTCTTGACACCCCCTTTCGAACAAATACCGTATGCACTCAACCCAATTCTTTCGTATTGCATGCTCTGCAGAAGTAGATAAAACAGCGAGGTGGCGAGTAGAAGGTAAAACTAGGCTTCAGTGCTAAAGTTTCCCTCACGAATTTTTACAAAGTTCCATTTCACGCAACACTTCACAGTTTAGCATTCCACTATTCTTGCATTTTGGTCATTCATAACGAAGAGTGAAGACTGCGTCTGTAGCACAAAATCCACATGATAGTCTCAAACACTTGCAAAAACCGACAAAAGGTAAAGAAATCGAAGACGCACATGTGCTGAAGCTCAGACTGCAACGAATTGAGCATTTCGACAAAAATAATATCTTGCACCGCACGATTGCCTCGCTTTCTAGTACAAATCTAGTGCAACGGAGAAAATGGAAATATTTGCGTTGTGGGAGCTTCGAGGATTGCAAATGCTACAACGTTGATGGCAGCACTCAATTCCCCGATGCTAACACGCCAGGATAATAATAGCAAATGCTCGGCAGCTGCACCTGCGAGCGGCACAATGCGTTCGACATAGAAGACAATAGCGAGATCTTCGCGGTGGAGCTAACCTCACTTCCGTTCCTTATAACTTGATTGAGAATATTTCAGATTGAAGTATGTTTCTTGTAGCTCATTATTGGATTGTAAAAAATCTAAGTGTTAGAATGCGCTTCCCCTAACTGAGAGGCATTAATCTCCCTTTGCAAGCTCTACTTAGTCGCCTGCATACCCTTCGTGAACAGGTTGATATACTCCTGCATCAGCTCGGCCACATCCTTATTTCGCGGTTTGTCCTGCAGTCGAAGCCAGGCGTAAACCCTTGATGGGTTTCTCCTCTTAGACAACCAGTATCCCATAACATCCCCCAGCAAGTCGAACGCCATCTTCTTCGTGCTTTCCTTTTTGTGTGCTTCAATGAGCATCTTTGCCAAAATTTCGTCCTTGAACTCGTTCCTCAATACTGAAATTGCGCTGACTTGGTCTTTGGGGATCTGTTTGCTGTTAAAATACTCGGTGAACTTGAGCCAAGAGGGCAGAAACGGGCTCTCGAGCACCTTATCCCCGTCATTATTCAGCCTCAGCAGGTTGTAGACGCTGCCCGGCGTGTTGCCATTCTGGAACCACTTCTCCACGATCTCCGTGTCCAGCCGCTTGGCAATGGCTTCCGTCTTTGGGTTCTTGCTCGCCGCTTGAATCATTTCGAGCAACGACACACTGGAGAATTTGTCCAGCAACGTGGAGATCGCCGAGTCCTCGTATCTTGGAAATCTGTAGCTGGACTCGTCCAGGTACTTGAGCCACGCGCTGAAGAGCGGGTCTCCGAGAAGAGTCTCCTTGTCGGTCAGCTTCAGCAGATCGAAAATGTCGTCAGGCAAGTGGTTCTTCGGGTCTTTCATCCAGCTCTGGGTCAGCTCGGCTTGCACACGTCTTGCCATTTTCTCGGTACTCGGGACCTTCTTGGCCGCGATCAGCATCGTGACCAGCTCTTCGTCGTTGTAGGCTTTCCTCAACGGCGAGTCGACTAGTTTCCACACCTCTTTTTCGTCCTCAACAACATACTCCCACGACTTCAAAAACGAGACCTTTTCCTTCGGGTTCTTCTTGTTGTAAGCGTCCATGTACTTCATCCAGGCCGTCACTTGAGGCAGTTCGAAGAGGTTCGTCGTGGCCTTGTCGAGCTTCAACATCGTGTACATATCGTCCGGCGTCCTGGTTGCCTTCGTCTCAATCCAGCGGTAGACCTGCTCGGTCTCCAGCCGATCGGCGAAGACCGCCGTGCTCGGCACCTTCCTAGCCGAACCGATCATCTCAGCAAATTCGAACTCGTTGTAGTGAGCCGCTAGTGTCGAGATCAAGCTCGTTTGCTTCTTGGGCTTCTCCTTGTTGAAGAACTTCATGTAGTCGAGCCACGAGTCCAGGAGCGGACTGCCGATAAGCTCCTTCTTTGCCTTGTCCAGAGCCAGCAGCTTGAAGACGTCGTCCGCGGATTGCCCACCAGCAAGCCAGGCTTCGAACTGCTCGGCCTGGATGCGGTTGGCCATGGCTTCGGTGCTGGCGACGCGCTTACCCTGTTCAATAATCCTGGTCAAAGCTTCGTCGCCATAGTGAGCAGTCAACGTCGCAATCAACGTCGTCTTCTTGCTGGGGTTCTGCTCGTTGAAGAGCTTCAGGTGGCTGATCCAGGACTGTAGCTTGGGGTTGCTGAGGAGGTCGTCCGCGGCCTTGTCCAGCGTCAGCAGCTTGAACGCGTCGTCCGCGGACTCGCCCTTGGCGACCAAGGCCTTGAGCTCGTCATCGATGTTGGTGGTCGACTTCAATGTATTGGCCAGCGTCTCAACGCCCGAGGCGGTGATGCCCCTCTCTTCGTCGTCGGTCGTCCTGTGGGCTCTCAAGAGCCTTTTGGTGGGGGTGTCGAGCTTGGAAGTCCATAGTTGAGTAGAGGTCGTGGATAGGTGGGCTTCTGCTGCCGTGAAGGTGACAAGGGCTGCGGACGCGATGAACGTGAGCGGGTGGAGGCGCATCTTGTGTCAGCTCCAATTCAGGCAACGTGGTGCCCCAGAACTTCTAGGCTGTACAATGCAGAAGTGGTGGTGCTGGGAGCAAATCGCAAAATGGTAGAAATCAAGGGGCACACATGTTGTGTCAGTGCGATGATTCGAACAGCAAATCCAACATGGCACGTTCGGACTGAACATGATAGGCTTGTAGATGGTGAGCGGGATCGTACTTACCTGATGTCGTGAAAAATACATACTTTGAAAAAGAGAGTGACAATCTGATACACGTGCCCGACATTTGCAGACGTACCGGCCCGGTACTACCGGGATAGTGTTTGCAAAAACTCTAACTGTATTGCTACACGCTAGCGTTTGCAAACTGTTTGTTAGTGTATAATGAATCGGGCTAACATGGTTATGGAGTTAGATGGGATTTGGTTATTCGTCTTAAGGCTCGATTGTTAGCCGCCGAAAGCTGAGTGGTGCGAGAAGTTCTTCTTCTCTACACCAGCAATGGTATCTTCACGCGAATCACTCTGGCAACACCGTGATGCGTATACACGGACTATGGATTTGACAACCGGTACCAATTTTATTGAGGAGCCACTCAAACATACAAACGCGTTCGCAAGCAGTGATTTACTGTATTGTGCAAACAAACAAACATACAAACAAACAAAGGGTCAGCGGAGTACACTATACCCGGAGCAGGCGTGTCCACAGCAGCATGAGGAATTACACAAGATGAGTGGATAGGAATTATATTTGAAAAGCTGTTGAACCTACCTACGACAGGTATCCGTAATTTTTCTTTAGTAGTAGGCAACTACCTCGAAGTATTAGTAGAATAGACCATCGCACGAAGCCAGCACCCGCCTGCTGTCGCACAGCACGCGGGTGCTAACCCAGGCCATTACCCGTCAAGCAAGCGGAGTTGACGCGTGTTAGCCAAAACGTGCTTTTTTAGCCGAGCGAGCGTAGCGAGTCTTTTGGGTCGGAGGACTGCGTGGAACGCGTAGCTGGGTGTTAGTTAAAAATAAAAAACTATTAATTTTTAGGGGGCTTTTTAAAAGCTTAAAAGCTCATTAAAATAGGTCCTCTATTACGTTAGACTCATGGTCAGGTCACTTTAAATTTGAGATTTTCGGCGAAAATGACAAAACAAAAAAAACTAAGCGCTGAAAATGCTCAAAAACAAGAAGGTTACCATGACCCATGAACCTGCAATGAGTGGGCTCCAGCGCGAATAAGAAGGGCCTAGGCGCGGCTAAACACACAATTTACGCCCAACGTCCCACTTACCTTCGCTCACGGCGCTGCCTGCTTCAAAAGCAGTGCTTATCGAGGCAAAGCGTGCGATGAAGTATGTAGCATACTGTATGTCGTACTGGTGCAAACCCACTTTTACAAAGTGTAGCCCGACTCCAAGCGATGCTTTCCTAACTATGCTTCTATTGAGGGCCTCGATTTAGGCTGACGTTTGGCTCCTTCCTTCTTACTGTATTCATTGCGGCTACATTGCGGCCTATGATACAGTGCATCGGTTGGGCGCAGTGAACGCCTGCCAAAAGTGACATTCAATCACATAAAGTGTTTCTCTAAATTCGTCTCTAAATATAAATTGTGCAAAGGTCGATAAATGTGAGAGGTCGGTTTTATGCCACCAATGCCACCAAGTTGCTATAAAAGGGTGTGATATACTTTATTCAAGATAACAATTGTGTAGTTGCAAGATAAGGGGGCGAAGAGACCCTTGGTTTACTGAGAATATAAGTTTTCTTAAATCGGCTTATGCGGAAAGCTTATACACTTTTGGCAGGCGTCCAGTGTACTTTAAGTAAGTACCGTACCGTAAAATTCGGATTCAATGAGACTTTTTGATTCAGTGCGACAGTGGTAAAAAGTAAAACATACAGCTAACTTTTGACTTGAAAATTGTATGTAATTACTTTTTACCATCGTAAAAACATTAAATTGTTCATATATTTTCTAGATCTTTGTACGGCAAACGAACTTTTTACCACTGTCTCATTGAATCCGAATTTGACGGTATGAAGGGATACCATATGTTGGAGGGCCAATCAGAAGCCAAATGCAAAACTGGCCTGGAAAACACTAAAAACACTAGCTATTTTGCGTCTTTGCATCCGGACTTTTCAAAATTAGAGTGGCCTGCTCATGGTTCCCAATCTACTGTCGATATTGATAAATAACGGTAGATCTACTTATGTGATGTCAAGATTGGATCCTATCCACCGATGAAATCGCCCTGACCTAGTTTAACCTGAGCATGCATCATGGCGATCTCGACAGACTCTTTCAGGTTGTTGCGGTCGTTTGAAGAAGCGATAGATCACACACTCATCGTTCTCGTGTACTACCGAGTGGCCTCGGCTGTTGGGTCATGACTAGTGTACTCCGCAAATCTGTTAGTGATTTTCAAACACACTAACTCACTGTGAAAGCTGTTTGCAAACGCGTTTGTATGTTTCCCAGTCTATCACTAGCATTTCAAGACTAATGGCTCCTCAAGAGGACGAGGACTGGACAAATTTGCCCAGGACTTGCTCATTTACGTATACAAAGCACGACAGTAGTCTGGAGCCTTGTCTTTTTGTCTGGATTCCAGTGGTCGGGTTGTCCGGAACTCGTGGATGCTTCCGACGATTATTGTAGGTATATTGTTCTTTTTCGTTATATCCGCATCATATTTTAATACTATTAAAATATTAATACATGTAGTGATACAATGCTGCTGGAATTAGATACAAGCACACTGTAAGGGAAATGACCAATCTGGCCAATTCGGAGCCGGTTCTGTAGATCAATCAAATAAGTTCTACGCACCAAATAAAAATCTGATCGGCCACTTATAGTGTTGGCCAGGACCATCATTCTTGACGCTGTTGTTTGGTTGCACCTATTGCGCTTATTTTAGGGAAGAATTGATCGAATAAATCGGCAAAGAGCATCAGTTTTTCATTGACTGAGTCGCGCAACGTCTCTTAGCGTAGCTGAAGAAAAAAAACAGAAAAACAGAACATAATGAAAACAATCAATAGGCTGTAGCAGTTATTAACGGTTGGCGCCTGTGGTATCAGTCAATCTTGCAGGGATTTCCAGTCGCGGAACTGTGTGTGTTGTAGGGATGTCGTATACAGCGGTTCAATGATGAAGGATATGAGTCGCTTCATCTCCTCTGCTGATTCGAGATCTGGCTTAAATCTTGCGATGTAGTCGTAAGTGAGCTTGTTCGTCAGTGTAAGCGTTCTCGAGAGAGCCACATACAGTGACTATGTAGGCACACCACCTCATCTGTGAAGCGGGGTGACAACGACGCCATCGGGGCAAGTTTTCCCCTGGAGTTTTTCTGTAGTACAAGCAAATGCAGGAACCACAGGAAATTGCTTGATGGTGATAGAAGCTTGAGCCAAGTTTGGCATATTCTTAAGCTTGATGTTGGAGGAGATTCGAGGTACACCAATTACGCCTGGCGCAAAACCATCTACGAGAACTGTATTGCAGGCGTGCAGGGGTATCAAAAGCAGTTCGGGCGGGGAAGCCAGTTGAATTACCGTGGGTTCATCGAATTCGACGTCAACAGATGATCGAGACCCGATGGGAGGATAGAAGCCAATGACGGTACCAAGCGTACCATTGGCGACAACGTTCTTAAGCTCAGGAGGTTTCCTGGTGATCATAACAGGCATTCCGACAAAGGAATAGTCTCATGGGGATTCGCTGTGTCAGATCGTCGTTCGCATCAATAATATGCTTGAAAATATGCTGTGATCTCTTGGAAGGTTCAGCGGGGAATTCGTAAAGGTATGAACCAGTATCGGCGACGTCATCACCTTATTGATGGCACAACGGAGGTTGTTTGTGGAAACAACCAAGGGGCGGAAAAATGTCGTGGAAGCCGTGATTGTAGCGGGAGCTTTCTTGGCTCGAGAGTTTAGGGAAGCCAAATTATCCTCCGATACACGTCCCCAGCGGAACTCAGCCAAGATTCGAGCATACAAGTCGTCGTCATGGGCTCTCATATTTTCCGTGAGGAAGACGAAAAAATTAATAGTGTTGTATAAGTTGAAACCTGCATCGACCGACCTTTCGCTAACAAGATATCAACACGAATCGACTCAAGCTTGCCATGTTCATGCATCATGAATCCTGTTGCCTCGGCTAGAGCAGCTTCTTCACACACTGAGTTCCCTCATGGGTGCGAGATTGTGCGAGATTTTTTGTTGTTGCTTGGCTGTGCATCTTCCGGCCTTTCACAGAAGATGTTGATACGAAGCTGCACAAGCTGGGCAGAGAAATACATGTCCACGTCGCGGGGCTTCAGATATTGCAGCGCAATCTGAGTTACCCAAGCAGGTGCCAGGCTTCGGGTTGCCGGTATGGCTACGTATCCACGGCCAACCTTATCTACGTCCCTACGGATCGTGGAGCATGCTCACCTTTGACACAATTGTTCGGGGGCTTCCCACATCGTGTTTCAAGCTGTCCACTGTCCTCACAAGTGCCCAAGCTTGTACTGTGACTTGATCTAGCAGAGGACTCGACTGTTTGTGAGTGTAACAGGGTTACACGCACAAGTGGCTACAGTC
>JAIKVJ010005520.1:0-10335 GCA_024679225.1 Phytophthora pisi | reverse complement strand
AAGCCCCTGTGGTTGTGACGAACGAGTGTGGGGTTAGTAACTCACGTGCGTGGGTGAACTCTCTTTATATTGACTGTGTGGTTAGTTCCAGTTGTTGGCTGTGGGCTAATAGCTACGAACTAGTGAGGACTATTGAGTAATCTAGCCTCCTTAATAAATTGGATTCGTTCGTGTACACGAGCGATCCGGCGCAGTGGCTCAGTTAGCTGCTGTCGGCCAGCGTGGAGTTGACTTCCAGTCCGACGGGCGAGCGGACGCAGCGGAGCAATACGATCTGCCCAACGAGCTGGGCAAGATAAGAAGCTCGTTACATTACGAGTATAACTCCAAGCTTCAAAATCTGAATTAACTTACATCACAAAATGGCGGTGAAATGGTCCGTACTATCTGCTACATTTTTATAAGGCTTAGTGGCTGTGTGGGCATCAGCGGTCAAGGCCGCTACAACTCAATATAGGCCAGGATTTAAGCTGGCTGCTTCGAAGCCACTGCTACTACAGTAGCAACACTGTGCCGTTAACGGATCTTTCACTGATGAATTAAGAACTTTATCATGATTCCGATGCCGAGCTTACCAGTACAAGTGAGCCAGACTTCAAAACTATTGATTGAACACAACACATCTCCAACTGTGACGTTCACTGTGAAAATGGCGAGGAATTGTGCTCCTCTTGCGGAGTGTAGTCGTTCGACAGTGCATTCGATGTATGCGTACATGAATGCTCCCGACCTCCACCTTTGATAAGCATTAGTCAGGTCTGTGCTAAGCTTAGCTTGCATTGTAATTCTCAACCCTCCAGTCAACACGTAGGCCAGAACAGCACCACGCCCACGCGCGCAAATGAAAACCTTAGTTCGTGGCCACAGCTTTCCGTTTCAAAATTAGCCAGCGCAAAACTCGCCGCAAGTTCTTCAAAAACTTAGGAAGCTACTCGTTTCACTTGCGTTCAGTATCGCGCCACCCCATTGGCTCTCGCGAAATAAAGTCGGACCAAAACCCCGCAACTGAGTTTCCTACTCCTTCGCGACCTTTTCCGCCGTCACTCCCCCAACTGCAGCACTTGCCTCCCGCTGCCCGTACAATGAGCGCCGTGGACGACGTGGCCGCGCGCATCCGCCGCCTGGAGGAGGCGCGCGCCGCCAAGACCTCGCAGCTCCGCGCGCTGCAGCGCGAGCTGCGCTACAACGCCGTGACGGGCGTGGACGAGCGCGTGGACTCGGGCCTGAGCGTCGCGCAGCTGGACGTCAAGGTGGAGGCCGGGCGCAACATGCTCTTCAAGGCGGGCTTCCTCTCGGGCCAGCACGCGTACGTGCGCGTGACGGCGGAGGTCGTGGCGGCCGCGGCGGTCAACAACGCCGACTCCGAACAGTTGCAGAGCACGACAGTTATGGAGCAAAAGTGCACGGCCAAGCGGCCCGTGGGCTACACGCCGCGCTGGAGCGAGGCGCTGATGTTCCAGGGCCTCCCCGCCGCGGTGGGGACGCTGAGAGTGGACGTGATGCAGGAGGAGCGGATCGGGGCGGACGAGGTGGTGGGCAGCGTCGTCATCCCATTGGCCAGTCTGCAGGACCAGCGGAAGCTGCAGAGGTGGCACGTGCTCAGGAAGCACGACAAGGACACTATTAGTGAGATTTTGTTCAGTTGCAGGTTCCAACGCTCGCCGGTAAGTTGGGCAGTTTTTTTTTGTTTTCACTTTTATTATGATTATTGAGGGGTATAATAATTTTTTTTATTTGGTGGTTGTAGATTTCGGCGCTTGAGTTGGAGCTGGAGTTGTTGCGGAACCAAACGAACGAGCTGCATTTGTTCGTGGGACGGCATCAGAATCTGGTGGTGGCGGAGAGTAGGAGCTTCAGTTCCTCCTTTTCGGCGCCTAAACCGCTGCAAGGGAAGGAGGTGGTGCCCGAGGAGACACCGGAACGCTCGGCGTCTTCGAGGTTTTCGGCAGTGGCGTCATTCCCGCCGGCGATGCGGAAGCGGGAGTGTGTGGAGAACAACAGCACGAGTGGCAATGTGGAGATGCACGAAGCCCCGAGAGTCAAGAGGCAGCGCGTGGTGGATACCGAGAAGCAGGTGAACTCGCTCTCGGATCGCATTGCTAATTGGCTGCTACCAACGCCAGGATCGAACTCGACGACTCCTGCGGCTAAAGTGGACGCTGCACCACAGGCTGGCGCTTTCAGTGGAGAAGGTGCTGGCATGACGACGAGTCAGTTTTTCCCGTTCAAGCAACGACAAACTACGACGGCCCCGCGCCGACCAAGACGAACTACTGGTCGACCGGCTTCTGCACCTTTACAGAAGACGCCGTCGGCGCTGCAAGCGATTGAGAAATGGCTGTTCACGGACAAGGATGGCAACCCCCGTGAGCTGCCGTTCGGACGTCAGGCGCCGTCATATTAAACTAGCCTTGTGCTTAGCACCTGTATCCCAGGTGAGTTTGAGCGCACTTGTAATTATACATCCTCTCCTCATGAACCTCATTTTTTACAATAGAAAAACTAGGTTAAAACCTAGTTTTCTCTTTCTTCTTTCTAGGTCGCCTTGATCTATCTATCAACCTCTAAGAAAGCCACGAAGAAAGACATTTTCCTAGCGACGCGGAGATGACAAGTCTTGCGGCATGCAAGAAAACCGGCATGGATGAATTCGAGGTCTACTGCGCAGTGTATCATCTGTCGACGATGATTACTGTGAAAACGAAGCTCAACGTGAACATGACGAGCGTGAGGAGTGCGGTTGGTGAAGAGCTACACGTCCTTTCATATATTCCACCTCACCGAATTGGGTGAAGGCCGACTCAAAGTTGGACGGCTCCTTGTTGCGCGGACCTGTTTTTTTAAAAAAAACGAGTCCGGTCAGACGGAATTTCCACTCCTTCGCAAGAGCTATCATCGTTGCTTCAGGATGGCTGGGACCAACCTGATCCGGCTCACATACTTGTGGAGCTACGTGCTCGATTCAAGTGACAGAAGTGCGATCCTAGTGTAGATGGTACTCAATCTGATCCATGTCAACGCGGTACGTGCACTCGCACAAGAAACATGCGCGATTACGAGCAAAATCAAATGCCAGGTTGAAGCGTACCACGATCATTAGCGAAGTCTCGTTAGCATTATTCAAGAGAACCTGCACTAAAAGCGGTTGTTTGTCGGACAGCGGGGACTTTTTGAAGCTGCTCGACTGGAACGACTTCGACTGTGGACAGGTGAAGGATGCTCAAACGATTGGTGACTTCGTGGGCTTTACTGGTTCCCAGTTCTATGTGCGGAAAGGGGTTTTGTGTGGGCTGAGAATTTCAACAAGTTTTTGCAAGCGAAACTCGGCAAAACCACAGAGATATCTCCCAAGACGCACTCCAAGATGGAGTATCTTGCTGGGGAGCCCTGGAATAGGCAAGAGGAGCATTTTGGCCTTGATGTGCTTCTACTTGGCGGTCGTAGAGGAAATTCCAGGTGTGTGGCACCACGGAGATGAAAAATAGTTCTGTTTTTTTTACGAAGGCAATACTACGAATGAATGGATAGCGACCGATCCATTTTAAATATTTAAAAATATTCCTAGAGAGCGGGGTCGATTCATCTCGCTGTTGGTTTTGCCTTGGCGGCTTGAATCAGAGCCAGACCGGGGAGTTGGACATTTCTTACACGCTGCTAGCGACCTCGGTGAAGTTTGTCAAGAAAGTCAAGGTTTCACCAAACAGGTAACAGACAAGTAGGAGGATCTGGCTGGGAAGCTCGTGAATCTGCACAATATTGACGCTATTTTGTGGCAGGTGGGAGTCTTTACTTCCAGTAGATAGCTAATGTTTCGTTCTTCCCAAAACCGTGTCAGCAGCCCCCTTAGCGTGGCTTCCGCGACGGTTTTCGGACCATATACTTTCTCCATTGTAGACAGGATGAATTCCCGCTTCTCCCTCATTTTTTCCAGGCTGCCTATCAACAACAAAAGTGCTAAAACAGAGTAACAACATCCACATAACGTTAGTGAAGGTCGTCTTCATCCCGTCCTTTGCAGGCGGCGACGCTCAATCTCGCCTCGCAGGGGCATAAAAATTCTTTCGAGGAAAAAAACAGATTGATCCAGACTCAGCAATTCTGTTCTGATTTTACCACAATAGGTTGTCAAAGCATCCCGCATCATTCGTTCGCGATTTTGTCGATGCAGTGATTCGGTTGTGCGTTGTGGTTCGATATAGGAGCTAGATACTTCGAAGTACATAATACTTGTCATATTATGATACTGGTAGCATAGCGCTCAGCAAACCGAACGCGAATTGTTCGCGTGTTCCTTCAGCTCCAATATGATGCTTGTCAGTCTCAGATCGTCACAAAACTGTTGACAACCTGCACACGCTAGCGTTCTGCCACCAGGCGAGGGGTGAGACGCCACAAAGGCGCATCGACATGATTCCACGGGCAGAAAAAGAGATCGATTTATTTTGCGGAGTGTTCGGTATGAGCGGAATGATTTCCCTTACGAAGAGGCTCAGCGAGAACGTTGACAGCGTGGTGAAGGCGCTTGCGGAAGAACTGGGGGCTCGTCCTTTAGAACTGAACCTCTATTTGGCGCAGAAGACGGGGGAGAACGGGCAGACCGAGTGGATAGTGGCCGACGAGGAGCTGGACAAGCTCTTGTTGGGGGGGGGCTTCCGAAGGACGCCACTGGTACGCCGCCGTTTGGCCGCCGACCAAATTACGAGATAAGTGTGGCCAGCACATACCCGATGACGTGGTTCACGTACTCGTAGAGCGGACGGAGAAGCAGAAGAAGCAGAAGACCGGCAGTGCGCCGTCATCGATTCTGAATGAGCTGAAAGCAAGCGCCAGGGAAAGTGGAGACTTGCCGCAGAAAACAGAAGACTTCCTGAAGTTGTTCGACTGGAACGACGGTAATTGCGGGCAGCTGGTGGACATTAAAGCGGTCGGAGACATCGTTGGGTTTACCGGTTCAAAGTTCTATGTGCGGAGGGAGATCTTGTGTGTGTACTGAAGGCGTTCAGGGACGTATTCAACGAGAAGTTGTTCGAGGACACGGATGCGGACTTCGAGAAGCAGTTCATGTTCATGGGAATTCCAGGAACGGGCAAGAGTTGCATTTTGGCGTTGATTTGGCGATCGTAAAAGATGTACCGGTTGTATGGCACCGCCATCTTACGGAAGGAATAGCAGACCAGTTACGCGTTTGTTTGACCAAGGCAAGTACTACGAGTGGCTCGACCTTGACAACGCCATGTACACAGCCATCTACAAGTTGCTATCCAGTGACGCGTCTGACCACCGTTGCTGGTTTTGTATTGACGGCATGAATCAGACGCAGCTCCAGAATAAAAACCTTGGCACTTTTTACACGCTACTAACGACAACAGAGGAATTCGACTCGAGCGGCGAGGGCAGCTTAGACCAGGTGACCTGTCTGCTGCCGTACTGGAGAGAAGATGACTTGGAGGATTTGGGAAGGAAATCTAAACTGGACAACCCTGCTGATCGGTATTTTGTGTCTGGCGGAAGCGTTCGTTTCTTCGTGACCCAGATTGGTGTGGCCAAGACGAAACTACACGCTGCGTTCCGTAACACCAACACCGCAACGGCAGGCTGTCTACTGACTCCTAATGGAACTGACTTACAAGAACCGATTGACCGCATTCGCATGATGGGAGTGCGTGACGCGACAGATCCGAAGCAGTACACTAACCCATTTTACTGGAGAGCGTTTGTTTCGTCGAAGTTGGCGCTGAACCTCTTGTTGACAAGGATGAGACCCGAGCTCTTCCATCAGTTCGTTATGGTTGCGAAAGATATGAACGATCCTCGCCTCCCGGGTGTTGCACGCGAACAACTCTTCCACTCACAAGTACACCAGCAACACAAAATTGGCATATCCTATATGAAGTACGACAACTTGAATCGGATGACCAATTTGAATCGTTGGCGCGGCGTGATGCGTCAGGATACGGGAACGGTAACATTCGGTCGGTCGTCTGGATCGGACGAAGATCCAACCATCCAGCGGAAAGGTAAAACACTGGAAGAGTACGCAGCAGTGATGGCGGAGTGGACAGAAAACCCTGACATGATGGACTGCTGGATCCCCGCGTCGAGCACGTTTGAAACGATTGATGCGGTTGCAAAGTGGAGCTTAGTAGGGGAGAAGGTGACGTCCGCTGGCACTCCCGCGCCCTATACGGAGGAGCGTTTTTGTTTGTTGCAGCTAACGATGGCCGAAACACACACGTGCAAGGAGAGTGTTCTGTCGACATTTGCGAAGCCGTTTCTCGATGCGAACAAGAAAGTCTGCTATATGGCGCTTCTGTGTGGGGATGGAGATGATGAAAAAGACAAGAACACCAAAAGAATGGAGACATTCCGACTGAGTCCTGTAGTGATCGAGAAAAAGAAGAAGACTGAAGTGACCGGGAACGGGACGCCTCCAACCTTTCCGCTGTATGTCGCGACGTATAAACGGCTGTAACTTACAGTCTGTAAGTCGCCTATTCCGATCGATAATAGGGCCAGCCACCTATCTCCTCACTTCCACGATCTGCAGACAGTTTCATAATTCATTACTACGTGCACGTTGGCTCACATGCCTGTTTCTTCTTCAAGCCGTTATCATTCCCTGACTTTGTTCGCCAACTCAACAACCGCCAACAAATGCCACCAATATTGCCAGCAGCTTCATCGTCTGTAGTCTCCTTGAACTCCGGCGGACTATTGGGCACCCATGGGTGAAACAACCAACGCCCTACGAGAAACCTGAGAGAAGTGGTGCTGTTCAAAGTTCAAGTGCATGTTGTAATCTCATAGGCTATGAGTCATAGCCGTTCTGTGATTACCTTGGTTATACATTTCATGCTCTTTACTATCTTCCCTTCGTACATATCTTAACTGATCCTTGTAGTTTAGGCGGAGGCGGAAGCCGACTTCTTCACGACTGCCGCGCGCTCGAGCAGCACCCGCTCGTAGTCGTACGATGACGCGCATGAACTTGGTCACCGAAGCGTCCCAGTTGTCCAGCAGCTTCTGCGCCTTGGGCGACTGCGTGCGCTCGAGGTGCTTGGTGATCAGCGCCTTGACCTCCTGGATCTCGGCGGCCGACGCCGTCTTGGTCAGCGGGCCCACGCCCACCATGCCCATGTTGCACTTCTTCTGGAAGCTGCTGTCCTCGTCAAAGATGTACGCGATACCGCCAGACATACCGGCCGCGAAGTTGCGTCCGGTGGGGCCCAGGACGACCACGCGGCCGCCCGTCATGTACTCGCAGCCGAGGTCACCCACGCCCTCCAGGTCGAGACGAACACCCTTGGCCAGAACGAAGGCCAGACTCTGGCCGCCGTGGCCCTTGAGCTTCAGGTGGACCGTGCCGTCGGGGAGACCCTGCTCGCCGTAGTGCTTGCGGACCTCGTGCGACAGCGTGGCGCCGAGCGTACGGTCCAGGTTGGTCGCAACGTCCTCAATCACCACCGGGGTCTTGCTCTCGAGCGCATCCTTCGCCTTGGCGATCAGACGCATGTCGATGCACTTCTCAACCTCGTGCTCCTGCTCCATCTCCTTCTTCACACCAGCGCCCTCGTTCAGCGTGCTGGCGTTGATCAGGAGCGGGGAAAGGTCCAGCTTGCGGCTCTTGTAGTGCAGCGCGTCCTGGTTCACCTTGAGCAGGTCGGCACGGCCAATCAAGTCGTCCAGCTTGCGGAAACCCAGGCGGCGCATGTAGTCCTGCACCTCCTCAGCCAGCATGAACATGAAGTTCACCACGTGCTCAGGCTGGCCCTGGAACTTCTTGCGCAGCTCCGGGTCCTGCGTGGCGACGCCAACGGGGCACGTGTTCAGGTGGCACTTGCGCATCATGATGCAGCCAAGAGCGATCAGCGGTACATCTTTTTCGATCGCCAGGTAGAAGCAAATCAACGCCAAAATGCAGCTCTTGCCCGTTCCTGGACTTCCCATGAAAATGAACTGTTCTCCAAGCTTTATATTCGTGTCCTCGAACAACTTCTCGTTGAATACGTCCCTGAACGCCTTCAGCACACACAAGATCTCCCTCCGCACATAGAACTTTGAACCGGTAAACCCAACGATGTCTCCGACCGCTTTAATGTCCACCAGCTGCCCGCAATTACCGTCGTTCCAGTCGAACAACTTCAGGAAGTCTTCTGTTTTCTGCGGCAAGTCTCCACTTTCCCTGGCGCTTGCTTTCAGCTCATTCAGAATCGATGACGGCGCACTGCCGGTCTTCTGCTTCTTCTGCTTCTCCGTCCGCTCTACGAGTACGTGAACCACGTCATCGGGTATCGGATCCACAAAGTATTCCGATAGGTCGTCCCCCACCCACATTTTTCCAAACGCTGGGGTGCCGGACTCGTTCTTCACAGGGCCACTTTGTCGGCCGCAATCCACTCCATCTCCCCCGACTCCCCCTTCTTCTTCGCCAAACTGAGAAGGAGTTCATGGGGACGAACCCCCAGTTCACACGCAAGCTTCTCCCGCAGGCTGCCCACACTCTCGTTGAGCCTCGTCATCACGGTAACGATGACCCCCCGGGTACGGAACACGCCACAAAACAACTCGATCGTGTCCTCTGTCGGCGGAGTCATCTCCACGTCTGCTTCGCTCCCTTCCTTTGCTGACGGCGGCGTCATATTCACGTTCTGCGAGATTCTTTCGAGAATGACAGCAACCAGAAAGCTCTATCAAAACTTTCATTTTCTACCCAAGTTGATCAGAAAAGCTCTATCAAACGTTTCATTTTCTATCAATCAGAATAGACTCCACGATATCCGCTGGTCACCAGCGCACGCAGTCGCCCAAGGCGCAGAAGCTGCTGGACAACTGGGGCGCTTCGGTGACCAAGTTCATGCGCGTCATGCCGTACGACTACGAGCGGGTGCTGCTCGAGCGCGCGGCTGTCGTGAAGGAGACTAAGCCTAAACTAGAACGATCAGTTAAGATATGTTCGAAGGGAAGATAGTAAAGAGCATGAAATGTATAACCAAGGTAATCGCAGAGCGGCTATACAATGACAGCATCACTAACTCGGGCGTGGAAAAGGCACGAGAGGCTGATGAAGATTTTTTAAATTTAGTCTTTTTGTCACTTACTACCAGTAGTAACTATCGATGAATTCGTTCAATACTTTGCCGAAACTCCAACCACGACAGGTCGCACGGTTGAGTCGCCGCAATCGAAGTCGCGAATCCAACTCGACGGGAAAACAACACATCATTTCCGCAAGCGCTTGCCACCCGCTTTCTCCTCAAACATTTCATACTTTAGACCGCGCACTTCGAGAGCAATCTCAGTTGGAAGAGCAGACTCGAATGCAGGATCCAAGCACTCTCTGCGAAAATACATTTCGTCTGCTGGCAGCCGGAAATCCTTCATCACAGCAATGGGCACAACGAAAAATACCTCCACCTTATATACCCACAGCGACCTTCCGTAACTAAGTGCCACTCGGGACAATAGGTCCTGGAAGTACTCCGTCTTGAAAGAGTGCGTCGTCGCGCGCGTAACCTGAACGAACCGAACGAGGATCTTTGTAGTGCGTCCCTCCTGTTTTGCCTCTTCGCTAAATTTCTCGCGCTCCTTCAGCTCGTGCATTTCAACGTAGACAGCGTCATAACCACCTTGATTCCACTTCGTTGGAGCCAGCCACTGCTCACTCACATCCAGAGGTATGCCATCTTGTGGGTCAAAGCGCGGCACAGCGGCGTCATGTCCGTAGCCATCCCCACTTTCCATTCTCCACACATCGCAACTTCGCCCACTTATAGGTGAAAACAGCACTGCACCTCCGTGGCAAAGCGACGCGAAAAACCAAATCTCAAGAACGTAGCCATCCATCGAGGCATTTTTGACAAGGCATCTAGCGAGGTTTAACAACTTCTCAGCAGGCAGGCGAAAAGCAAGCTCTCTTGCCACAAACGCACTCGCTGGACCAGGTAGTGAACTACCACCGGACTTGATGACTGCCAACGAAGGAGGGTACCACGACAAGAGTCGATTCGCGACTTTGTCAGAGTAGATGCCAACCGAGCCTTCGACGTACGGCGTAATGTCTGGTACCGCCTCCATTGCATCAATCAATGCTTTCTTGGCTCTCTCCGCCGGCATATCAAACATCATTCGCGCGCTACCTCCAACGAAAAAGAACTTGGCCTTCACTAAAGCACTTCGCTGATCCACTGTTAACTCATCTGGTGACTCCGTGAGGACTTCCCTCACGTGCTCGAAAAAAACATCGTTGCTCACCGCTGCTTGGAACTCTTCCAAAGTCCACGACGACATCGTAAACCGCTGTTCATCCAGCACAGTGCCAGATACAGAAGGGGCTGA
>JAIKVJ010005519.1:0-10715 GCA_024679225.1 Phytophthora pisi | reverse complement strand
CATTATATTTCATGGTACCCAGAATTCTTGGAGGCCCTAAACCCATCGAATCAAAGTATTCATTGTTGCACACACAAACCCAATGGCCTACACCTGAGTCTAATCGAAGCAATATAATATAGCTTCCATTCCCTAGGGGGCCTCTGATTTTTCTAAAATCTATTATCCCATCAATATGAACATTCAGCTGATTTGCGAGCTCTTGTAGTTCATTAGCGGTTGATTCACCCAATTTATTTAATTTAAAAATCATTATGTAATGCTTATATATAGCTAATCATAATATAACAGGCATTAAACTTCAATTACAATAATGAGTGATAGCACGCAATTAGCAGATTCGTTTTTATTTGACTCAACTACTAGTCTTGACCCAGTTATCAGTGTGAGTAAAGATAAGCGTGTTGTAAATGTCGTTGATGACAACAACGGTTCGTATCAATCGGGAACTGTCATCATTAATGCGACTTCACAACTAAATGGCTCGACTGGCTATGGCAGCCTTCGAGATTCTTATGTAGTAGTTCCGTATGTGGTAACAGCAAAGAATGCTTCTGCCTCTGCTCTTAATGGTACTCTAAATCGGTTTGCTGTAGGATTAAAAGCTGGTGTTTGGAACATTGTTGATAAATTAGCGGTTGAAATCAATGGAAAATCTATCATTACGAGCAATGACTATAAAAATTATTGGAACAATTTACGCGCTCAAACTGAATGGTGTGATGATGATTTAGCAAAGAACGGTGCAGATTGCTTTCTTTCTCCAGATGATGTATGCAGTCTAAACTTCCCACAAAGTGGTAGCAGTCCAGCAACATCAACGCAAGGAGATGGGTATGTTAATAATTCTGTCAATGCTGCCACGAGTGTAGCTACTGGCTTAATTCCTGAAACGACACCAGCTCTGAACACTGGATTAATCCAACGTCTTATGTGGAATCCACAGCAAATTGGTACCTCTGATGCCACTGGAGCAACGATTACAGCAACAAACCCTCTTGGTTGGCCTACAACACGAAGTGGATCAATTCTCGCTAAAATTCAACAGCAAGGTACTGGAGGGTATGTAGCAGGTGTAACGACAGCTGGTGGTGTTGCTGGTACTTGGTACTACGTATTAAAGATTCGTTTAGTTGATTTACATCCAATTTTCAAGGAGTTAGATCTTGTTGCAAACCCTCAAATCAAACTAACAATGACATTTAATACCGGCTTTGTTGATATCACAACCGCAACTGGAGATTTAATGAGCTTATCGTCTGTATCTTTAAACGGTTGCTCAACGGTCCCTGTAATGGTCGCAAGTGCTGCTACTGGTAATCCAAACGCAGGGAAACTAACAACCGGTGGAGCTGGTTCGCTTCGTGTTGCCTTTGGTGTTATGTCCAACAACATTACACAGATCTCGACTTCTGGTCAAATCTTCCCGTTTACAACGACTCGTCTATATATTCCTTTCTACGATATCGCTAATCAAAGTCAAATTGTTGCTAAACCTATTAAGAAAATCAATTACCTTGATTGCTATGCACAGTATTTTAAGGGGCGTGCAGGAACTGGACAGCAAAACTCTCAGCAAAACGCTGCATTTAGCTTTCAATTATCTGCTAGCATAAAAAATATCAAATACGTAGCTCTGATCCCATTTAGCGAAACAAGCTCTGGGCATTTTGTAAGCGCAGCCAATACCGAACAATTCCAATCACCATTCGATTCAGCTCCATGGACTTGTCAAGCTGGAGCAAGCATTCGCAATTTCCAAGTAATGGTTGGCAATGAAAATGTATTCAACAAAACGCATGACTACTCATTTGAATCGTTCCAAGACGAAGTCAAGAAGCTCGGAGCTATTAATGGATCTCTATCACATGAGATTAGCAATGGATTATTTGATTCCTACAAATGGGATGTTGGTCAGCGTGTTCTAATTGCAGACTGCTCTCGATTAACTAATCCAGATGTGCCTCAATCTATCCTTGTCTCCGGCACTAATACTTGCAGTCAAGGAATGAATTGCCTCATTCTCATCGTATACGGTCGTTCTATGAGTATCGATCGATTGACAGGTGAAGTAGTCGAATATGAGTAGATTGGAGCGAACGAAAAAAATCAAGTTTTTTTGTTGACAAATCTATTGAGCTTTACTAAAATTATGCTTCAGCTCCATCTCAAGTTGCTTCACACGATTGAGTAATTTTCTTATCATACAGAAGTTGATCGCTGTAATTTTACTATAATCAATGTTCATCTGATATCCTTCTATGTCATCTTCATACACTTTCTTCAAGTTTTCATTCGGTGTCATTGATAGTAAATTTATGTATCCAGCTGCATACAAATCTTGACTAATGAAACCAATCTTTGGAATTGTTTCATCTGACCCTTTGTATTTGTATTCATAAACATTTAGATCATAGAATTTATCGCAATAATCAGTGTCTAATTGGTCGATAATGTCCTTACATCTACGATCCGATGTACAACAAATCGACGAACATTGAATAGGACCACCAAACATAGCAGCTACTGACACCGTAACGGGGCCCAATTGACTTGTTGTGTAAGCGGTGGATGTTCCAGTAGCATAAAGCTGGCCACCAACATTAAATGTATTCGAAACAATTCCACTAACGTGTAGAGTTGTACTTGGTGTTGTTGTGCCTATTCCCACTCGTCCATTTGTATCAAGAATCATTTTAGTTGAGTTATTGATTCCGAATCGCAAGTCATTATTAGTCAAATTGCCCATCCAAGTAGCATTTGTGGTAGTTGTATTTGCTCCAGAGTTAATTTCAATACAAAAATCTATTGGAGACACATTGTTTGATTGCAAATCTAATACTTTCTGGTATGAACCATCAACATAGTTTGCGGAACCAAAGCAAGTAATTCCAGCGTTGGCTGTAGCATTAACAGCAATAGCTCCAGTTGATAAACAACGTAAAGTCTCTGATAAATTATTGGTCGCTGATTGAGTCAGAAACACTAGATCGCCAGCCGCAGCTGCTGTTCTTTGACATAAAATTACTCCATGAGGCATGCCATCGCTAAGAGCGTTTCTAAAAGCTATTCCCGCAGCGTTATATTGACCATTTGCATTAGTTGTAGCCAGTATATTCAATCCAAAAGCACTTGCATTAGTAGTTCCGGTAGTCGTTGTAGCATCCGAGCTCGTTAAATTTATTTTTGCAATATTCGTGATGCTTCTGTTTGAATCAACCACAAGAGCTTTACTTGCAATTGCCGTCCCAACGGTCGCTCCAGATAAAAAGTTTAATTCAGTAGCCGATGATGTAATTAATGTTCCACCAAGCTTTAATCCAATAGTAGATGCGTTATGATTTAAAATATCTACATTACCAGAAGTATCACATTGTAATCGTCTTGTATTGTTTGAATTTAAAAAGAAGCTATGGCTTGTAAAAGAGCCAATATCTTGAGCACCACCACTATTTTGAATGGTTAAGCGAAAGGTACTCGTTGATGTTGTATTACTGATTGATAGTGGAGTAGTACCATTTGTAATTGTCAATGACGTAGGTAGCGTTAAATCTCCTGTAGATGTAATATTAGGTTGAGCTGCTGTTTGTAAAGTTCCTGTAATAGAAGTAGCGCTTAATGATGAGATACCAGATACAGCGCCCGTTGAGCTAATTGTCATTCTTCCTGTATTACTTGTCTGAAAGACTAAATTGTTTGCTGTAGATGTTCCAAAATAAACATCCCCATTGTTAAAATGAAACAGAGCACATGTTGAAGTACCATTTATCGATCTAAACGATTGCCCATTAGCAGTTAAAGTAGCGGTTATTAATCCTGTCGTATTCAATGATGTTACAGTTCCAACTGAGGTAATATTTGGCTGAGCAGCTGTTTGAAGTGTTCCAGTAATTGATGTAGCCGTAAGAGTCGCTAAAGTTCCAATCGATGTAATATTGGGCTGAGCAGCTGTTTGAAGTGTTCCATATAAAGTTGAAGCGGATATATTCGTAGCTGTCAATGTGTTATTAACAGCTACATTTCCATTCGTTAATACTGACATTTGCACAGATCCATTATTTGATGCAAAAGTCAATGGATGATTTGAAAACGTTTGGAGACAACATTGAGTCCCATCGAACCACTGCTGATAAATTACTGTTCCATCAGTGATTTGATACAATGAGTTTGTTAATGCTGTCGATCCGACAATATCTAATTGTTTAGCTGGAGATGTATTATTAATGCCTACTAATCCAGTAAATCCTATCGTTATTTTTCTATTTCCATTTGTTCTCAAATGAAACTTATTCGCTGTTGTACTGCCAAATGTCTGATCTCCAGATACAGAATCAACAGATAATGAGCATGTGCTACTGGACAGGGAGTTATTACAAGTTATAGGAGTAGATCCACTGATATTGAGTGTTGATGAAATTGTTCCCAATGATGTAATGTTAGGCTGTGCAGCTGTTTGAAGCGTTCCTGTTAATTGCGATGCTGATAGATTATTAATGTTCGCGATGTCTCTGTTAGAGTCAACCGCAATCAATTTCCCAGCGGAAGCTGTTCCTGGTGTAATACCCGACAGCACACTCAAATCAATCATTGTTCCATTTTGATAGATATTTCCAGTGATGTACAAATCCGAAGTGTAATTCACCCCATTTCTTTTGTTATATCGCAAATCGCCAATACTAATAGTCAAGTAATCCAATGAGCCGATATAGTCTGATGGATTGTATAAGGATGGAATATAATTAGGTGGTAGCATTTTGTAAAACGATCCTTTATATAATATAACAGATAGATTTGTCATACAAGATGAGTTCAATTCCTGATTTTGGTGGAATGCTCCCAAAGGAGTTTAAGAAGAAATCGTTTGGAGAAAATGAAAAGCTTGGTATTCAAAAGCTTTTTCGTTTAATAGTATTAGGTCCCAGCTTCTCTGGTAAATCAAATCTAGCTTTTCATATACTTAAAGAGTCTCCACACGTCTATAGCCATTTACATATTATAGCTCGCAACCCTGATCAAGAGTTATACGATTACATCAGAGAGAAATTACAAGGTTTTGTAACGTTTTATGATCCTGATGCTCCTCCAAGTGTTGATGCCATCAAAGAAATTCCAAATGCTTTACAGCTTGTTATTATTGATGATTATTCCAACGATAATAAGCTACAGAGAGATTTATTCAGTCATTTCTTTACTCGAGGAAGACACAAAGGACTTTCAACAATCTTCATAGCTCATAGCTATTTTGCTACTGACAAGATGATTAGATTGAATTCTGAATACATTGCTATTCTAAAAGCAAATTCAAAACGCGATCTACAGCTAATTTTGAAAGATTTCAATCTACCTGGAGTAAGTGAAGATGATATCTACAGGTATTACAAACAAGCAACATCTGAAAAGGGACAGATGTTGTTTATAGACTCTGTAAAGCAACGAATTCGAAAGAATTTCAAAGGTGAAGTTTTTAATTAATATACCGGTGCGGAAACAAATCTCGATTTGTTTTTGTACCAAAAAACAAATCTTCGATTTAATTTCTCTCGTGAAATATATAGCAGGCTTTCTACACGACAAACTAAATATGACGAGCACTATCATTTTTAACCGGAATAACATTGTTTCCAATGGCTTGAACAATACATTCAGATTCAACTTTACTGGATCAAGCGTTAATTTCAAAAATCAAGAAATTGCTCTGTCGAGCCTGCAGATTTACAACTCTCAATTCAACATTAATGGAAGTTTATACAGCAACAACACGTTCAGCGTATTAGTTCCAACAGCGGCGACTTATCAATCGGTTTCGATCACGCTTCCGAATGGGTACTATTCGTATGCAGATATATCAAACTACATTCAGTCTCAGTTAGTTAGCATTGGTGCATACTTGATTGATTCTCAAGGTAATAACGTTGTGTATATCGCTATGAGAGAAAACGCAACGTATTATTCATGCGAAATTACTTGCTTAGCAACACCAACTTCTGTTCCTAGTGGATATTCACGTCCATCGACTGGTTTATACTCATTAACCGGAACTGGATTACCAACCGCTACTAATACTCCTCGAATCACTGTTTCAAACAACGGATTTTCAAATGTGATTGGATTCAGTCCAGCAACGTACCCATCAAGTATTCAAACAACAAATCAAGTATTGTTGAGCAATATCTCTCCACAAGTTAATCCCGTCAGCAGTTATTTAATTCGTTCTAATCTTATTAACAATCGGGTTAGCACACCACCTGATATTCTGACTTCGTTCAGTCCTCAAGGGACATCAATTGGTCAGTTGATCTCAATTCAGCCACCTGAATATCAGTGGCTCTCGATTAACGATGGAGCATACAGCAATATTACTCTAAGCATCGTCGATCAAGACTTTAACAATGTTAAATTTGAAGACCCCAATTCATTGATAATGCTATTAATTCGTGATAGAAAGGCTCCATAGGAGCCCAAGTTATTTTCAATAACTAAAAAAATAATTGTAATTATATAGACTCGATAATGTTTCCAAGTTTTAAATCTCTCCGCGATCGAAAAAATAAATTGAAGCAACTCGCTGAAGAGAACAGTGAGGAGCTTCAATTAGCACGCATTAAGAATGATCGATACAAACTAACGCAATGGGCTACTGATCTGGATCAAACTATAGATAATTCGAAACTTCAACAATTGCTAAGGAAAGTAGCTCCAACAATGACTTCAGCAGGTGTACAAGCAGCTCCATCAATGACAACGATGGGAACACAAGCAACACCTTCAATGACGACAATGGGTATGCAGGCAGTACCGACAATGACAACAACAGAATCGCAAACAAAGTTTGCTGGGCTTCCTACGGAAGCTTCTAGTCAATATGAAATCGAGGATATTGGCAACGAAGAAGATTCGTTGAGTGATATTGATGACTCAAACAGTACATACGACTTTGGAACTCAAGTTGAAGCTAATGATTTCAACTTTCAAAAGAATGCCCGAGAAAAAATAATTGATCAATACACCATCAATCCAACTATTATCAAAAGAAAGGTCAATCCAATTCTAAATTCTGGCACTCCAGATAAAAATGTCTATATTGGAACAGATGGCAAACTTTTCAATGTAAATAACGGGAAGTTAGCAAACAAACCACTAAATACCTATGATTGGGTTGCAACGTATGATTACATACTGAATCTTATTGACATTGAGACAGAAGATACCGCCGTTGGTTCGTCGCATCAGTTTGGATTCAACATTGAGTCTGGAGCATACGAAGTGCTTCGTGATATTTTGATGAACAATACCTTTCCTGAGGGAACGAGATTACCAATCCCATATAAGAAGGGAATAAACCAACACGGTGGCTATATTCCAGTAAATGGAGGTTTTCGAGTAAAACTATTTGATGGTGAATTAAAAGTTTTTGATGGCGATCGAGCAAAATCCAACAGCCAAGTCTCATGGGAATCGACACTTGATATGTATATCAAATTTCTGAAGCAAAATAACATCTCATTCAAACAATCACCGATGTTCAAAAATCCTGAATCAAATACGTTCGCAAACAGTAATACCAATATTCAACCAGTGGATTCAAATGACAAGGTTATTTCAGATGGTAATAATCAAGTGAAAGATATTCTTATCAGATTATACAATGACAACCCTTGGTTAGCGGATGAGAAGGTATTTCTTGAAGGTCCAAAGATTGGTAAGAAAACCTATTACCTTGGTGAATATGCAGCAATCATGAGTAAGAAACAGAAGGAAATTAGTCCGTCTATTAAGAGTCGTGTTGATAAAAATGCTAATTGGCTTGGAGCTCTAAATTATATTGCGAATAGATATGGAGATCGACTTGTATCTGCGGACGTTACACTTAAGTCTGTCAATCCAAAACGATTCCAAAGAGCTCTCTCATTCTCGTCTGCCGACCAGTCGGACTTGTCCGACGGTCAAAGACCTTTCGGACGGCGTCCGGATAACGCCATGAGTGGTTTAGGTGTTGCAGAAGTTAAAGGACGTCGAAGCATTCTAAAACACGAATTCGATAAACTTCAAGGTGCTCGTGGTTTAGGTAATGATAATCGTCGGTTGGAAAGAGAATTAAAATTGATTCGACGAGCTTTTTAATCATTACTAATATAGATGATGCATTCGAAAATTATTAAAGTGCGGTATCCTAATCTTAGGGGCAACTCCATCAAATCAGCTGCTCATATTAATCAAGAAAGATTGTTGAAAACTCTCAATAGTTTACTGCTAAAAGAAAATATCAGGAATGGAGGCCCGGAGGGCTTTAGGGGCCCTTCGATCCTCCACTCTAAAGTCACGAATGGGGGCGCAAAGGGATCAGGAATAGATGCTCCAAGGGCTTCAACAAAAAATAAAAAACCGAAGACATTTGCATTGTAAGAAATCAACATTTATTTAATTTTTTTGAAATTCGTTTTATTTCTTGAAATATACATATTTTATGCAAATATGAACTCTTACGTTTCGGTCAGTTGTGATGAGCTCACGGATGCTCAAAAAAAGAAGTTTCTAAAGACGTTGAAAGTATCTTTCACTGCTTCTCAAGTTAAAGGCTCCTCAAAGAAGTTAGCACTTCATCCAGAAAACGCGAAAAAATGGAAAAAGGCTGCCCAAGCTGGTAAAGGAGTATCAATTGTATTTTCACCAGGCGAAATCGCTGCGTCGTTAAATATGGACGGAGACGCTCTTACGGGATCTGGATTGAGTGGTGGATCGCTGCGAAATCGCTGCTTCGTTAAATATGGACGGAGACGCTCTCACGGGATCTGGATTGAGTGGTGGATCGCAATGGAGTTGGATCAAGGATAAAGCATGGCCTTGGTTGAAAGAGAATGTTTGGCCTGTAGTTAAACCACTTGTATCTGGTGTTGTAGATCAAGGCGCTCAAGCTCTTGGAGCGTATACAGGACAGCCAGGATTAGTCAATGCTGTTCGAGGTGAAGTAAAGAATCTTACTGGTGTTGGCGTCTGTAAAAAGGGATCGCCTGAAATGAAAGCAAGGATGGCTAAGCTACGGTCTATGCGCAAGAGTGGAGGAAGTTTCAGACTTTGAATAATCACCAGTATCTACTAGTGTAGGGGTGACACAAGTCATTTCTTTCATATAGAAGTTTCCGATATTTTTTTTCGATCTGATCAAACGGAACATTGAATACTTTTTCCAAGCGAGATTGGTATCGTCTATCAACAATTAGATACTTAAACTTCATATAAGGATTAATCTGAATCAATTGCTGTTTGATGAGGTCGAATTCGTTTATCGTGTTAATCTGATGTTTATATTTTTGCAGTTCCTTATTCTCCTCAGACAGTATTCTGTTTTTCTTATGGATTATAGATAGTTCCTTCTTATACATTTTTATTTGGATGATGTTATGGTGCTGAGTGCAGTAATCACCCTTTTTTGCTTCTCTGGTGCATTGCGAATCTTTTTTGGTAATGAATTTACAAGTCATCTTTATATTATTGATGTTATTTTTTGGATTTGAAGTATAATTTCTCTAAATTTGACATCCTGTTCTTGTTAATCAATCTGAGATTGTCCTGTGGCTCCCAGGTGTTATCACTGTCCGCGTATCCTTTCCATTTCACTAGATACTTAGTTTTACCATTTGCGTCCTTCTTGTGGTCCAAAATCTTTTCTACTTCCCAGATTTGATTCTTTTCAACAGGTGCTTCTGTTTGTTCTGCTTGGACAACTTTTAAATCGCTTGCTGGTTTGTAAAGTGTATGGTTGTTCTTTGATTTGATTTCTACCCGATATCCATCTATACCAATTACTTTATATACTGTTTTGCTCCATTTAGATGATTCCTTTCCAAATGTCTTCGGTTTAAGTCGATATCGAACGCTATCGTCTATTTTGAATTCATTCGATACCTGCTCCAATACTTGCTGGTTATGTTTTAGATCATTTTGGATAATCTCACCTTTCATTTCATTTGGAGTTGCGTGGATTGCACTGTGCTCGGTTAAATTATAGTTTTCAATTACATCCATAAGCAACTTCTGAGTCAATTTCTTTGGATTTATTTTGATGAGTCTCTGTTTTATTGTGCGGTTGAATCGTTCAATTTTACCAAGGGTATTATGATCTCCTGGTTCATTGTTGAAGTGCTCAATGTTTTGTGATTTGAAAAAGTCCAAAACTTGTTTATTAAGAAACTCTTTTCCATTGTCAGACGTGATAATATTCACGTTGTGTGTCTTCACGAATTGTTTTAGGGCATGAAGAACCGATGATGCCTGCTTGTTTGGTAATACCTTGGCAAAACCAATACGAGAATTGATATTGATAATGGTTAAGTATGTAGTGTTCTTATAGAAAGCCAAGTCCATTTGCCAGCTATTTGGATTGTGTGAAACAATCTTGAATGATTCATCCTTCTTCCGTTTTTCTTGATGTTCTTGTATATTAGATTGTTTTGTATACCATTCCTTTATCTGTTTCAGTGTAATACTTGGATCGATAGCTTTTGCTTTGTGATATAGCTTGCTTGCTGATATGAAACCAGTCTTTGGGTTGTGGTAGAGCTTGGTGAGTAGTAAGTCAGACATCTTTATATTAGGGATTAGATTTCTAATGGAATCGTTGTAATACCATCTTCCAAAACCTTCCTCTTATCGTAGTAGTAATTTAATCCTACCTTCTCCTGTGAGTATGTAATGATATTCTGCGTTTGTTTATCAAT
>JAIKVJ010005518.1:0-10806 GCA_024679225.1 Phytophthora pisi | reverse complement strand
ATATTGTCCCTATACTGATTTTGAGCCTTTGCCAGCGATAAATACGCAACGTCAAGCCTATGGAACCGATCCTAGCTCCTAAGAAGCCATTATGTGTCTTCTGCTGCTTCGAAATGCGGATATGATGGGTCATTGGATGTCTGGATGGGGTGCACGCTCAACATGATGAATATAAGACCCAACATTGCATTTGGCCAATGTTTTTGAAGCTCAACACAAATGTAATCGCACAAGCAAAGGTCTTAGAGCGATAGCGCTGCCAAACCAGTAAAGATATGAACGTACTAGAGGAAATACAAGCGAGAACTTAGATTGCAATCTTTTTGTTTGTGAGATTGTTGAGATTGCAATAATTGATTGTTCCAGATCTGAGCCGTCAATCAATAAACAATCTATATTTCCACAGCCCTGGGATCCAGTTCAGTGATAAGCATATCCGACCAGCCAGCCAGCAGAAGAACTGATTGCAACACCGGTTATCAACAACCGAGCACTTTGGAAGTTCTTGCGCAAAGGATACATGAAGGTGCATGGCGTCACCGTGTGGGTGGAGGCGTACTACCCCCGAGAAGGGGGACACCAACCTTGATATTTTGCAGATCGAGTACAGGAACCCGAATCCGGTATCGGCGGTGGATCTACACAAACTACTGCAGAGGTGTGGGGCGTTTGAGGGTATCGCGGTATCGCACGGACGGAAGCAAGGGCGTGCGCTCAAATGGCCTGCGATTTCCTGCATCAACAAGACTACTGAAAACCCAAGAACACAGGTCCCGGAGTACGCTTTCCGACTAATGTTTGCGAACGTATCGACAGTGAACGCAGTGTACAAGGCCTGGTTGGCGCACGACTGGGAGACTGTGCATGATATTCAACACGGGTCAACGATCACGCTGAAGCCAATTAAGAGCGTCCAGTGGGACTACCAGCGCGAGATGATGGTGCGACCGGGGGCTGCCTCGGAACGTGCAAGAATGGAATGTTGTCTTCACCTATATGGTATTCAGCCAGAGCTCAAAGCACGAGTGATAGAGACTACACTGGCAGGTCTGGGATTTGATGGTGCGCGAGTAACATGCCCTCCAGGACGACGATCGGGGGACATTGACCCAGCAACCGCTGAAGACACTACCCGACTGTATGAAATGTTCAACTTCAAACAATCCAAGCGGCTTATGATTGGCAACATCCGCATGTTTGTGAACCGAGTCAACCCGGATGGCCGTCACCTCTGCTTCGGGTGTGACCGCCCAGGAAACTTCCAACGAACCTGCTCAAAGATACAATCAGTAGACTGGAACGGGGGCCACCACTGGTGGCCCACCAGCGCCGGAGCGATCAAGAGCAGTATCAAGCTCGTAGGTTTGGTCGAGGACCACCACGAAGCTCCCCCGGATCCCATGCATCTCCACAGCATGGGCACATCAAGTACAACGGTCGGTCGAGCAGCGAAGGAAGCAGTGAACGATCAGTTACGTTGAGAGAGCGTCTCGAGGCAGAGAGACTCGAGTCGCATGGACAACTCGTACCCGGAAACAGCGGGCGCTCGCTTACTCTGAGAGAGCGTCTCGATGCAAACAGACTTGAGTCGCACGGGCAACTCGTACCCGGGAGCATGATGCCAATGATCAAGTCGTTAATCGCGACCGAAGTACGCGAACAGTCCCAACTCGTGCGGAGGGACATACAAATCGAGCTTGCTCGTCACACCCAAGACGTCAACACTAAGCGGGATGCCCACGATACGGCGATAGCAGAAATGAGAGCCTCGCAGCAAGAAACCTCCTCGGACATCAAGACGCTCTTGCTGCAGATCGGGCAGTCGATGAATATTCCGAATTTTGGCGGTGGGGGTCTCGAGAGCGGTACAGGCTCCCGCCAAAAACACACCGCACAAAGCGATTTGCTGGATGGAGGTATCTGTTCCTAATTCTACTTGTAGCACTAAGCGTGGTCCCAACGGTAGTGGCTACTGTTGGTTTGATGCACTGCATCCTAGCGACCCCGATTAAGATGCACGCATCTTATAATTTGATGCATGCATCATATTCATCTCGGGGTTAATGCATCACCAAAGCTATAGCAAAAAACGCATTTCAAACTCAAAATATCATGATAAATTACGCTTTAGCGGTTTATTGCTCTACTTTAGCAACTGAAGCCCGCGGCGAGGGGTCTTGATCCAGAGGATTCGGAGAGCTGCAATCATCACCCAATGAGCCCCATCAAAAATACGTGCGTCACTGAGGCAATTGGAGTCGTCTGTCAGCATGTCGTCTGGCAGCACATCATCCGTAATCCCCACCAAACGCTCCATCTCGCGAATACTCTTCAGTACCTCTTCGCTGACGGGGCCATCGGGGTTACGTCTTGACCCATAGACAAGATCAACCACTGAATCAAAAATTATAGGTCCCACTGCGTCCTTCGGTCCGTGATTCGAGTAGATAAAAGCCAACTTGATCACCCTGTCGTTGCTTAAACGGTTCCGGCGCGCCGTATGAATAAATTTAAAAATACTCCATGACCGCTCTGATGCTGCCGATGAAGTCGGAATAGCGAAGATCCTTTCAGCAATCGGTGCTAGCAGTGGATACTGATCGCGTACTTCCCATGACCACCACTTTGACGGAGGCGATCTGTAATAAATAGCCCGGTCCAATTGATTTTGTGCGTCAAAACGTCAGTCACCTCGTTCTCGAGCTTCACTCGCTTCGCTTCGTTGTAGCCCAGTAAAGCAGCAAGCTGTGAAATCGCCAAGATAGCGTCAATCTTGCCTGTACCAACAAAAAAGCTGGTGGGTTTGGTGTGGTCGAGCAAATAGTCAATGCTCATGGCAGACTTGTGGATAAACTGCCACCGATAATCAATCCGCACTTTGATATAGCTCTGGAGATCATCTTCAACTCCTGGAACGTTGGTGTTCTACACAGGATGCCGGCTCAACTCCAAAAATTGCTGATAAATATCGGAAAGGCACAATCGGACGCTTTCAAAATGGGCCAGGCACTTGTGAATTGGCTCCAGCAATTGAAGCGCCACTGCGACCTTCGCCCAGAACACCTCAGGAACCACAAGCAGAGTTAGGCGCGATATTGTGCCGCTGTCATACTTGTCGAGACGCTCCTCGTCGTTAAACATCTCTCTGATCGCTTTCTCGTTCTCCATTACCAGCTTGATGCATTCAAACGCTGAGAACCACCGCGTCGCTACCGGAAGTTTCAGACCACGTTGGCAGCCATCTCGATCGGATAGTTGGATAGTACGGAATCGTGAGTTTGTCGCCGTGTGACTTCGGATGAATAGTGCGATTTCTTTGGCCTCGTTCAGGATAGTCTTCAGAATATCAAAGCCCAGAACGTCCTTCATCAGCAAACTGAGACCATGAGCCGCGCAACCCGTAGCCCGAAACCCGGGCGCGTTTGTTCCAAAATTGACCACGCGCTGCGCATGTTGGAGGCATTGTCGGTCGTGATGGAGACCACTTTGCCCACTCCGATTTTTTTCTCGATCTCATCGACGACATCTCCAATCATTTGCGCCATGTGCGTCCCGGACTTAACGGCTTCTCCAGTCACACGACAGGCCCAAAGCAATGGCCGTATACCCGGAGCAACGATAATGAGGTTTATCAGACTTTCACGACGTGGGTTGGACCATCCATCTGATACGAGAGCCACGAATGGTATATCCTTGAGCGCTGCGATCACATGTTTTCTTTCCTCATCAAAGGCGCGATCCAGAAGCCATTCAGACAAGTCCTTCCGAGTTGGCGCGCACACGCTAGGGCAAATACACGCGAACATCTGCCGGAAACCAGGTAGTTCAGCAACTCGAAATGCCACCGACGTTGTGTAGAACATCATGGCTATAGACATTTGATTGTGAAGTGTTCTTGATGAGCTGGAATCCGTTTGCTCTGGCGATGTTTCCTCCACCACTCGTCCAGCACAGCTGCCTTCGGACGACGAGCTGCGAGACCGCCTCGCCCTCTTCTTCTGCTTCGCCTTCGCCAAAGCAGCCTCCCTGTATTGGTTCTTCAGGAACGCTGGCATGGATGGACAGTTGATCACATGGTTGATCATCCCACGCGAAGGTTGCACCCGTCGCAAGGTCTTGTTGCAGTAGTTGCAGGTTGCGTCCTTGTACTTGCAGCGCTCGGTGCCTTCAACGACTGTGAATTCGTCCCAAATCGAAGCACTTGGCCTTCCGCGTCGTGCCATGAGGCACAACGAGGTTGATGCCATCAGGAGCAACAGCAACCACATCCTTGCCGGACGGCGGACCGATGGCGGGAAATTTGAAGTTTGACGGAAACTTAGAAGTGGCTACATTTGGTGTGTACTACACTATTATGATGCAGAAAAAGATGCAATTTGATGCAAATAAGATGCAGCGCATCAAACCATCAGTACTAGTGGCTGCACATCCTGAGGCAAGGTCAGTGGGGGTGATTGCAACCACAACTATGGACCAGGTGCAGGTTTATTCTTCGGAAAATTCAGAGCAAGAAGATCACAGATTAATAACGCTAGAGCCAGATCGGCCAAACTCCGCCCGGCATCACCGCGGACGGCGTAGGCGTATATGGAACCCAATCGTGGAACGTGGGCAGTATAGTGCCGAGGGCGGCGAACATGCCGTCCGTGAGGAGATCTTGCAAAGGAAACATTTTGCATAACACTACATAGGGGACCAGGGCACCGTGCGCGAGGACAACGCAGACCTGGACATCCGCGTTGCCACCGCGAACATTAACAAGGGCACATGGAGTAAGATGGATGAAATTAGAGTGTGGTTTGTAGCAAATTCCGTTGACTTCCTTGTACTTTTAGACGCTGGAATCCAGGGCGCCCAAGAACGATTTGTATGGAGTAGATCACGTGATGGAGCGGCAGTCCCAACCTTAACGTTGGTTGGAAATGATCGGGTTGCAATCATCATGGATAAAGAGCGGTAGCAGTCGCGCTGGAGGAAAAGCTGCACTGCATACTCGCAGTCGGGCCGGTCACTGAGCACGCACTTTCGACTGGGGGGCAACACGGATCTTACCATCATAGGAACCTATTGCCCGGATGGCCCACACCGTAACCCAGAGGAGCGCTCACGCTCCTGGATCGAACGGCAAGCTCAGATAGCGGAACAAAGTGGCAACATCTGTGTATTAGCGGGCAACTTCAACACTTACCCAGATGAAGACTTTGATCGGAACGGGGTGGGCCAGCGAGAGACGGCTGCAAGGGTTGCGAGAGATGAATTTCGATTGTGGACTCAAACTAATAGCATCGTGTCGACTTTCAAACACCGCTACAGTACGTCTCAGCGCTTCACATACCAAAATGGGGGGGAAATCGGCGCTAGACGACATCTACATTTCAAGACGGCACTCACATCAGATAAGAGAAAGTGGCATATGGCTGTACTCGCTCAATAAAGGGGACCATGTCGGCACACCATTCGTGTGCATCGCGTTGGACCGTACTCAGCAGTGCAGACGGCGGCTTCGCAATGTTCAAGCGGTTAAAGTGCTGAATATGAAGAATAGAAGTAAAAGTGACTTTGATGACTTTCGGATTGCAATGGAGGATAACCTGTCAACAGGAAGAATGTGTCTGACGGAACCGCTAGATGCCCTGCACAGCACGGATGATGACAACACGCGCCAGTGGCCGGATAAAGCGATTCGTAACCTGTACACGTGCACGTACCAGACAGCAAAAGATCTGTGGGGCGAGAAAAGTCAGTGTCAGCAAGCTATCGACCGCGCGGTTAGTGTGAAACGCACGGTACGGCGCACAGGTCAGTGGCTGGCAGTGCGGCGCCTTCAGAGTGCCACAGGGACGACATTGGACCAGCTGCAGAGAGCGTACCGCAAAGTGCAGTGGCCGAAGTGGGTGCTCTGCCCTCAGCGTGTTCCGGATAGCAGCCCTCACAGGGCGGGGGCCCAAGCTCTGAACGCGTGGAGAAACACGCAACCTCCAGGCACCCTACCTGGAATGCATGAGTGGCTAAACACAGGTTGGAAACTGTGGCAGAGCGTAATACGAACTCGTCGAAGCTGACGCCAGCGTCAGAGAGGGAAAAATTCGCGGCTCAAACGAAAGCATTGGATGAATTCGGGACGGTTGCGCCAATTTCTCCGGTCTACCATACACCGCCGGTGCACATTCAAGGTGGTCTAGTTGGGGAAGCGCCACACTTTACGTACGAAGAAACCAAGCAGACCGTAACATCATCTATGGTAGATTTGTTGAACTCGTGGGTTCCCCCACACGAAAAAACAGCAGAGCCGATGCACCTCAATGCAGACACAGTGGAGGCAGAAAGTGAACTGCCAGAGTTTATAAGAACGTGGCTATTGGACGACATCAAAGCTGGTGGAACTCACCGTGACGCATTCTGTGGACCAGGGAATGAATGGGGTGACTTTACTTATGACGAGACTCTGCAGCAACAAGTTGATCGAATGGCAAATAAAGGCGTCGCCCCAGGATATGGAGGCATTCCACAGGAACTATGGATAGCAGCGCCCGCCAGTGTACGCGCGAGAGAACGACTGATCTTCAATACAATACTGCGCACTGGGGTAGTTCCGGAAATTCTTAACCACCGCCAAATGGTCTTCCTTCCCAAGCACTCTCACGCCACGGGAGTGTGGGAGCGCCAGGGGCTCCCGCCGTTGAGGCCGATTACCGTACAAAGCTCACTCGCGACTCGCCTATTTACAGCAATCAGTTGCTACTTGGAGACTCGTGTTCCAAACCACCCAATGCAGCACGGGTTCCAAAGAGACAAGAATGTCCAAGATGCTGCGCTCGCGACTACACTGCTCCTCGACAGAGCCGTTCTGAGGAAGGAGCCACTATCTATACCTGTTAAGCAAAGATTGTGAGAAATGTTACGACCGGATCCCACGTTGGGTAATGGCGTACATCTACAAACGAATTGGGGTCCCAAAACTTTTATATGACATTCTGATGGGATTTCTCGGTCCTGGTGAAATTGATATTCGGACTGCGTTTGGATGGGTGTCTAGCGGGAAGCGCGAATTCGGCTTAGGACAGGGATCGGTGCTCTCCATCCGGCACATCGGCTACTACATGGATGTCTTGATGCAGCGTCAAGACCAAGGTCCTGATGCTGTAACAATTACGCACTCGCAAGGCGCAGAGCCGCATCAGATCGCTGCTACCGTATTGGTGGACGACGTCATTGATGTTTCAACGACCCGATCAGGCATTGAGCATCGAGTCGCTGTCCCAAATGTTTTTACGGGAATTCACGGAACTGGTGGGGTTTTCGGTGCTTCTAAGTCGTTTCTGCTCCAGTATACGCCCACCGGGCGTAGCGCTAGTGACACCGTCTACCTGCATGATGGCACTGGCCAACCGAGGGCGGTGACGATTGTAAGTCCAGCAGACGGATTCAAGCACCTGGGTATTATCCAAAGCACCGATGCCGTATGGAGCGCAACCTTCGCACCTGTGTGGAATGCGTTGAGACGCGAGGCAGACATAATAACCCGCCTACAGCTAACCCATGACCAACTCCAGTATATTGTGAACCACGTGTGGCTACCTCGCGTACAGTATCGAACGCAACTAAATACTTCCCACAAGATTGCAAAGCACATCGATACATTCGAAATGTACCAGATCCAATCCGGGTTAACGTGCCACCCGCTTCAAATGCCGATGGATCCCCCCAGCCACCTCCAGCGCTGGATCCACCAAACTATCCGCGCGGTGGTCGCAGTTGGAACGAAGGTGGATGTTACTTGGGAGAACCCCCAAGCCTGTACGACTAATCGACCAAACGATCGGCCAATTTGGAACGAGTTTACAGAAGATCTCCGAGCACGACTACTTCGCTACAACCTCAAGTACTCCCACAAAGTGCGCTATGTTGGAGACATCGCCAACACATCCGGTACGCGGCTAGAGCAATCGACCTCCTTTCAACGAAAATTCCGCTGGTCGCGCCAGCAAGTTGGCGATTACAAGGCGATAGAGGATGACATCAAAGCCGTACTGTGCCAGAACTCTACCAGAGAGCTGGTAACGCCGGTCGGACGGTTCCCAGTAGACACAAGTTATCTACAGATTCATACGATGGAAGTAGGCCCTGGTCAGTTTTTCATTGCGAGCGAATTTGATATCACGGACGAGGGATTGGAAATGCGCGGTTATGAACTTGGAAAACGCGTTGACGATATAGTAATTGACAACCCCCATGGTCATGGCCTAGACATCAATGTTCAGTGGTGGCAGGAGACGCGCCCCAACAGCGGTGTGTGGAAACCACACCCAGGTGAAATTGGATCGGAACTAGCCAATATATGCGTACCAGTAGAAGTGGTGTACCTTCGTCGACGCGGAGGTAGGTCGGCCAAAGACCGAGTTATTATTTGGAGTGATACATCTATTGGAGACGTTACTGGTGTAATGAGCAGAGATTTAATCAGGGAAGCATTTAATCGTTCGTCGCGAAACTATGACGAAGTCATGGCAACAGGAGAGCTCCAACCTCCCGACCGAGCGTGTAGCCAGTGCAATCGGCGCCAAGGTGCCGTAGTGTGCGCGGTGTGTCTGGAGTGGCATCATGTAAACTGCAGGACGTGTACCACCCGCCCGGTACGAATTGATCGTCGACCGTGGGTGCATTGGGAAGAGTTCCGCAACTGTGAGAATTGTATTGCAGCAGGAGATGGGAGTGTACGTCATGGGGGGACACCAAGTGCCACCGGTGGATGGGGACTTCGTACAGGAACTGTCCGCAAAATTGGCAGAATTGCGGTGCACTGGGCGGATATGACATCCACCCGATGCGAGTGCCACGCCCTCATTGCTGGGTTGATGGCATCGGGTGACACAGGTACCCAAGTCTGTGACAATTTAGCAGCCATCCGAACCTTAGAGACTGCGCGTGCTATTGCAAACGGTATTCGATCGTCGCATCTTGAGTATAGCAACAAGCATCGAGTGGAAATTCGTACCATGGTGGCGCTGATGCGTCCGGGTGGGACGTTTATAGCACAGTGGGTACGCTCGCACCAAGAGCACGAGCTCACATCGGACCCGACACTTAATGAGCAGCGCCAAGCACTTACAGCAGCTGACGCAGATGCTGCCCAGAGCCACGACCTCAGTATGACCGGCTCATATATAGGCATCATGTGCTGGGATGCTGCTCACTTCATTGATTCTCCCGAACCCAGCGATTCTTGACTAAACTAGCAGCGGAAAAACGGAAGTCCACCTGGATTGAAGCAATGGGCACACGTGGAGAACACAGGCAGACGGCGTGCGATACTGACTTGAATACGAATAAGTTACTCGGGTGGGATGACTATCAAAAGCGTTTTTATTGGAGATCGATTATCAATGTCTTACACACTAATCTCAGGAAACACCGCATTCACACCCAGTGGGAGCCACACTGTCGGATATGCAGTGAGCCGCGGATGGATACACAAGCTCATCGATATGGAGTGGGTCAGGACGGATGCGTTGCAACGCCAAGCCTCTATGTCGAGGTGGGGAGACAACTCGAGATCCTGTGTCATCGCCTCTGGATTCCGGACCAGGAGTATATGATACCAGGCCGCTGCCACCTTGTTTCCAAAGAAAGCGGCCGACAAACTCGATCTTGGTGGACATGTGATGATAAGGAAATAGGTCCATGGCGGGTGCTGGTCCAACTCAATCCCAACCTATGGGCTCGCGCAACGCAGGTGATCTCGCTGGTACGAGAGTGGCGATGGGCATGGTATGCCAGCCACCTTCTAACCCTGGAAATGCAGTTTTGCAAGAAGCGACCAGCGGGTCGTCTCTTACCCGTGCAACTCCAACGAGCGGCACACGGATGCCACCCTCACGCGGCGCAATACTCCCACCACCCGTGCCAGGTGACGGGACTTTGGGAATCGGGAACGCTAGACCCGCGATACCCAAAATACGGTGCAGCATTACTGAAACTGGAGCTACCTGCTGATCAAGCTGCATGGTGGATCGATGACACGTTCATACCAGCGGACGAAAGCCGATGGGACTCTCTTCGCGCCGAATACAACGGATAGAGAAAAACGTTGTGGGTCGCGTGCTATGATACCTCACCGGCACATCGAGCGGCCTCTGAGATGGGAATCGAGTGGTTTGTCTGTATCCCGGTGAATACACTTCGAATGAGGACTAGGCAAGCGGTAAGCCAAACATCTTCCACCGAACGTCGGAATATCACAGCGAAGAACCCCTCTCCAGTGTGGATCGGTATTATTACCCCACACATAACTCATGCACAGCAGCACTGCTGGGCATCAGAATGGTGGTCTGCATTACAGTGCGGTCTCTCTACAGACTGGCTTATCATCGAGTACACGAGTGAGGACTTGCCCGTATACGGTCCCCGTCAGGCACTTGTTACATGGAACTCTGCACTAGCCACAACTGGGGCGGACCCCGTTCTGCTGGAAAACCGTCGCTAGCTACAAAATGAGTTTCCGGAGGTATACTCGGCTCCATGCGGCTGGAAGACGTGGTCATCGGCTACTCGGGGTGGTGAAGAGATTCTCTATTTGCGTTAATTGCTAACTATAGAGACGGCAGTGCCTACTTGGCCACGGTGAGCGCAGTTCTTGGGGGCTTGATGCCGGATTTCTGATGGCTTTGTGCAGAATTTCTGGGTTTCTGGTGGCTTGATGCCGGTTTTCGTGGTGGTGCTTGAAATGTTTGGACACATGAGAGTTCACCAGTCTCCCATGCTGCAAAGTCCTTCCTTGTTCTCCTCTTGCCAGCCGCACATCGCCGT
>JAIKVJ010005517.1:0-10983 GCA_024679225.1 Phytophthora pisi | reverse complement strand
TAGTACTTTTGTCTCGTGGCTTTAGCATTTCCCCAATGATAGTGGTTCGTTCATGAAGCCACGCGAACATTGCGATGTTGGTTGGTTGCCGGCCACGTTGTTGGGATTCAAATCCCTGCGTGTTGGATCGTTCAATCCATATGACCAAGTTGGTATCTTTTTCTTCTGTATCCATTTATTGAACAACACGCCGCCCGAGGGGATCTGTAGTGAGGGACGCTTGTTCGGTTGCAGCATAATCAACGCGTATTCAGAAGACCAGCTCAGCCCTCAGCCCTTCGGAGCTCTCAAGTCCTGTCGATGACGCTTTCAAGCCGGAGGTGAGAGCTCGTTTTGAGCAAGTGGGAAGAGATTCAGCAGACATGAAGCGCATACGCCGCCACTGATCTGTCTCAATTCCGGCGTTGCAACCGGCGGTTGTCCGGCGGTTGTCAACGGCTGCAAGTTAAATCCTGGTTGAATGGCTAAGCGAACAACGAGCACTTTCCTTTTTGCTATCTACTAGAGACCATGGCGTTCACCACAAACAGCGGTCTAGAGTCGAAGGTCCGATCCCCTTTGCAACCATTCTTGCCCAGTCCAAGCGAGATTTCGACAACCTTCAAGCCCAGGAACGATGAATCAAACACAGCACCACAGTTCACCAAAACGCTTAACTCGCTGCTGTACGGCGTGGTGAACTCCACCCGGGCCATCCCCACCATGTACGGCTACGCCGTCATCATCTTCAGCCACCCGACCTTCGGCGCCTTCATGCCCGCGCTCTCCAAGCTCGTCATCCTCTCCAGCGCCGTCCACCAGCTCATGTTCACGCTGCTCAGCTCGCTGCCCTTCGCCATCGGCCAGGTGCAGGACGCCGGCCTCATCTTCCTCAGCGCCATGGCCTCCTCCATCTGCAACGACCTCGGAGACGACGTGTCGCCCGAAGCCAAAGTGGCCACCACCATCGTCACCATCGGCATCGCCACGGCCTCGCTGGGCGTCTGCCTCGTCGTCATGGGGCGCTTCAAGCTCGCCGCGCTTGCTTCGTACTTGCCCATGCCCGTCATCGGGGGCTACCTGGCCTTCATCGGCGTCTTCTGCCTCTACGCGGGCCTCGCGCTCAGCACGGGGCTCGTGGTCAACGACTTCTCGTCCATGCTGCACGTGCTGGACGACGCCCACAACGTCCTGCTGTGCGTGCCGGGCTTCCTGGGCGGCGCGACGCTGCTGCTGGTCTCGCAGAACTTCAAGAACCCGTTCGCGCTGTCGACGGCCATCATGGTCATGCCCGTCCTCTTCTTCCTCGTGCTGGCAATCGGCAGCATCTCGCTCGACCAGGCGCGCGACAGCGGCTGGGTCGACCCCGTGGAGAAGACGGCGTCCGTCTCGGAGCTGCTCGGCCTCTTCGACCTGGGCCTCGTGCACTGGGCGCAGGTCCCCAAGCAGGTCGTCACGTGGCTCGGCATGGTCTTCATCGTCGCCATCTCGTCCAGCCTCGACGTCGTGGCCATCGAGATCGACATGGGCAGCAAGCTCGATATCAACCACGAGCTCAAGACCGTGGGCTGGTCCAACGTCGTGAGCGGGCTGCTCGGCGGCTACACGGGCTCGTACATCTTCGGCCAGACCATCTTCACGTGCCGCTCCAAGACCGACTCGCGCGTGGTCGGCGTCTGCGTCATCCTGGCGGAGCTCGCGATCGTGGCCGTGCCGGTGTCCGTCATGAGCTACGTGCCGCGCTTCTTCCTGGCCGCCACGCTCTTCTTCGTCGCGCTCGACCTCATGCTCGAGTGGCTGCTGCTCGCCTATCGCAAGATGTGCGTGCGCGAGTGGGCCGTGGTGTGGCTCTCGTTCCTGGCCATCAACCTTGTGTCTCTGGACGTGGGCATGCTCATCGGCGTGGGCGTGGCCGTCGTCAACTTCGTGCTGAGCTACGTGCAGGTCCCCATCGTGAATCCCTGTGTAGGCTCTTCATCTTCTTCTTCTTCTTCGTCGTCGTCGTCGTCCGACATGCAGCTCCAGGCGCTCGCATCGAACACGGTGCGGACCCGACAGCGCGGCGCCATCGCCCACTTCGAGTTCAGCGGGTATCTCTTCTTCGGCTCCGTGGTGCAGATCCTCGAGGGTGTCCAGAAGGGAGTCTACGTCCGCAAGAGCACTACCGATGTTGCTACTGGTGCTGCGGACAGGCAGAGCTTCCTACCGACACGCGCGGTGCCTCACAGCGTCTCCATCGAGTGTTTGGACGGTACGCCAGCGTTGAACGCGCACGCTTCGCCGACCGAGTTTGTTGTCATGGACTTCGGCCGCGTCTCCGGCATGGACGCTACGGCAGCGCGAGGCGCCTTCTTGATCCTCAAGAAATACTACAGGAACCGAGGCATCGCCGTCGTCTTCGCCGGTGCGCTCCCCAGCATCCGCACGCTGCTGCTCAAGAACGACATCGCCGGCGAAGAGAGCTTCTACGACAGTGCCGAGGACGCCATCAAGTTCTGCGAAACGCACTTACCAGCAAACAATACTTCCGATGACACGGTTGGCATACTGCTACAACGCGCCCTGAAAGGTCCCGAGGACTCGCGACCAGCGCTCGACGGCGTCGGCCACTTCTTCCGGAAGGTTGAGGTTCCAACCGGCTACGAGTTCTACCGAGTGACTCAGTCTCCACACTCGTTCTACCTGCTCGCCCGTGGTCGAGTTGCCATCTTTAAGAATGCCGACAGCAGCATTAAGGCTAACAAACCTCTGGCGCAGCTGATGACGGTCCGTCCGGGTTCCATGTTCGGCGAGGTGGCATTTTCCAGCCAGCAACGGCGACACACTGCGGCCTCTGCGATGGAGGCTTGCACCGTGTATGAATTGAGTCGCGAGCAGTTTGAAGCCATGAAGGAGCAGACGCCAATGCTGTCGATGCGTCTTCGCGACGTCATCATGCAGTTCATGGCGCTGTCGATCACTAACCTAACGCGCTCGCTAATGCTGGGCTCCTCGCCACCGAATTGTCCGAATAAATATAAGGCACATTACTGGTAGAAGATCTCGATGTCTGCGTTTGGTGCGCAGTGACGATCCTTTATCAAGACGGTATTGTTCAGCTCTACGCGGGATGATTCATCGCGCGCCGATGTTCATCTGAGCGCAGCCACATACTGTATGTAAGGTTGGTTGGTACACGTGTGTATTGAGGTGATGACTTGGTCCAAATGAAGACTGCGTTTACAAGCAGTTGTTTGTTCGATTGTTCTCTTTCGCGCAGCTACTGTGCGGTGCACCTCTTATCTTGTGGTGTGGCTTGAGCCAAAGTGAAGAGCCAAGAATTCGGCATTTCTAATAGCTTTCTCTTCGAACTCGGGAACAGTATGAGTGGAGTGAATCACCACCAAAGCCAGAGTTTTCGTTGGCATTCGGCCGATTCGGATAAGCTGAGTCAAACCCGGGGTCAAAGGAAAGTTCCGGACGAGCAGAGCTCAAGCTTATCAAAACCAGGAAGCTCTCTGCTCCATGGGCAAGCAGATCTCACTGTTGACTCCGTTCAAGTTCTGCGTCCTTGAAGATGGCGCTTCGCCTTTCGGCGTGTTGACGGCGAGGGTGCCGGCACGAGGCGCTCACTCGACCCGGGCGCTCCATGGCTCGCTTGCAAGCATTGCACGGTAACCTTCCTGGCTTTGGGAGCCCCGTCACCGTGCTAATGCTCGCCCATAGGGAGTTCCCCCAGTCTTCGGGATCTGCTTGTGCGTTACACATACACTTGGCCAATCTCAAGCAAAATTCACGTGACATCGTCTCTGTATCGGAAGGCATTCGGCACTTCCACTTGCTTTCCTGTCGATGTGGCGGCAGCAACAAGGGGCCTCTCTCACTTTGCGTTCCGACCCCCGTTGGCGCACTCCCGTCACCCCTGTGGCGGACATGTCCTCCACCGCACATGACCGACGCCGGAAGAGCAGCAACCCCTTCTCGCGCGAATTCCTGCTGAGCAAAGGCCCCATGGCGTCCGGCCACAAGGAATCGAGCACCAACGCTCACCCGCTCACCAAGTTGTCCAACTCGCTCATGTTTGGCGTCGTCAACTCCATCCGAGCCATCCCCACCATGTACGGATACGCCGCCATCATCTTCGGCCACTCGGCGTTCGGCCACTACATGCCGGCGCTCTCCAAGCTCGTCATCTTCTCGAGCGCCATCCACCAGCTCATGTTCACACTCATGAGCTCGCTGCCCTTCGCCATCGGCCAGGTGCAGAACGTCGGTATCATCTTCCTCGGCGTCATGGCCACCTCCATCTGCAACGCGCTCGAACAGGACGACAGCGTCACAGTCGAGGCCATGATCGCCACCACCATCGTCACCATCGGCGTTGCCACCATCCTAGTCGGCGTCTGCCTCGTGGTCCTCGGGCGCTTCAAGCTCGCCGCGCTTGCTTCGTACCTGCCAATGCCCGTCATCGGAGGGTATTTGGCTTACACGGGCATATTCTGTCTCTTCGCAGGCTTCGCACTGAGCACGGGGGCCGTGATTAACGACTTCTCCTCCATGGTGGACGCTCTCGGCCGCGAACACAACATTCTGCTGTGTCTACCGGCGTTTTGGGGCGGCGTGGTGCTCCTCGCCATCTCGAGGAACGTCAAGAACCCGTTCGCGCTGTCCGTGGCCATCGTGGTCATGCCGACCATCTTCTTCGTGGTGCTGGCGGCGGGCGGGACCACACTCGAGGAAGCGCGCAAGGACGGCTGGATCGACCCGCTGGAGAAGTCCGCATCGCTCACGGACATCGTCACGCTGTACGACTCCTCCCTGGTCCACTGGGACCAGATCCCGCGGCAGATCGTCACTTGGCTCGGTATGGTGTTTATCGTAGCGCTCTCGTCCAGCCTGGACGTCGTCGCTATTGAGATCGACATTGGCAAGAAGCTCGACATCAACCACGAGCTCAAATCGGTCGGCTGGTCCAACATCGTCAGCGGACTCTTCGGAGGCTTCACGGGCTCGTACAACTTGGAACAGACCATCTTCACATGCCGCTCCAAGACTGACTCCCGCATCGTGGGCGTGTGCGTCATCCTGGCCGAGATCGCTATCGTCGTCATCCCGACGTCGATCATGAGCTACGTGCCGAGGTTCTTCATGGCCTCTACACTCGTCTTCGTGGCGCTTGACCTCATGCTCGAGTGGCTCGTGCTTTCGTACCGCAAGATGTACCAGCGCGAGTGCGCGGTGGTGTGGCTCTCGTTCGTCGCCATCAACGTCTGCGCTCTTGAGCTGGGCATCGTCATCGCCGTGGGCGTCGCTGCTCTCAACTTCATGGTGAGCTACGTCCAAGTGCCCGTCATGGGCCACCGTCCGTACTCCCCGGGGGCGGCGCCAAACTTTGCGGAGAGTGTGATGAGTCTGCGTCCTCGCTTCTCAGCTGCAGTGCCCAACTTCGGGGAGAGTGTCGGGCCGTCAGGGGCGTCGCGGAACCTAGCACAGAGCACCGTCTTCAGCATGAAGCAGGGCTCCATCGCGCACTTTGAGTTCTGCGGGTACCTCTTCTTCGGCTCCGCAGTCCAAATCCTGGATGGCGTCCAAAAGGCGGTCTTCGTCCACAAGCACAAGCAGCCATGGGAGAGTGACGACAAGAGAGGAACGCAACGCGAGTCGAGCTTCCTTCCCATCCGCAGGACGGGTTACGATGTCCTCGAGTGTCTGGACGGAACGCCCGCTCCGGACGACAGCGTTCAGCCGACCGAGTTCGTCGTCATGGACTTCACGCACGTGACCGGAATGGACGCGACGGCAGCCCGCAGCGCCTTCTTGATCCTGCAGAACTACTGCAGAATGCAAGGCATCAACGTGGTCTTCGCGAGCGCCAGCTCAGACATCCGCGGCCTGCTCGTCAAGAACCACGTCGCGGGCGAGAGCAGCTTCTTCGCGACTGCCGACTCAGCGCTCGAGTTCTGCGCGAAAAAGTTGAGCGCCACTGAGTCGAACGAGCCCGCTCCGACGCAGCACCGAGCATACTCGAGCGAGTCGATCAGTCTGCTGCTGCACCGCTACTTGGGTGAGCCCGACAACTCGCAACTGCTGCGCGGTGTCGACCGCTTCTTCCGGAAGATGGAGGTGCCCGCCGGCCACGAGTTCTACAGCGTGGCGCAGCCCTCCGACACCTTCTACTTCCTCGCGCGCGGCAGCGTGGAGCTGTTCGCGAACAAGGACGGCAGCATCGCGCCCAACCAGCCGCTCGCTCGGCTGCAGACCGTGCAGCCGGGCTCCATGTTCGGCGAGGTGCTCTTCCTGAGCCAGCAAAACCGCCAAAGTGCCGCCGTGGCGGCCGAGTCGTGCACGGTCTTCGAGATGAGTCGCGAGCTCTTCGACGCCATCAAAGTGGAGGCCCCCGCGCTGTCCGTCGACTTCCTCGACGTGGTGGTGCAGTCCATTCTCAAGTAAACGAACGAACGGCCCAACGGAAAGCCGTCCTCCACCGTCCTCCAGGCGGTACCTACCATTCATATTACCCCCGATAAATATAAAAGCGTGGCTTACAGTATCGAAATCGTTCATTACCTTGCAGCAAACCTCAACTTTCAGCATCAATTGCCTTCAACAATAAACAGCCAAAAAAAATCGATAAATTTCAGAAGATACCTAAAACCAAAACAAATCGGTAAGTTTCAGTAAGATAAAACTGTTGGTAATTTATATGCAGTAAAAATTCTCTCGAAATTGACCAGCATCAGACCGCGGAGCTGCCGCCGCGATGGCCATGTACGAGGTGCAGGAGCCGTGCTACTACTCGGTGCTGGACGTGGACGTCGACGCGAGGTGCTGCTCTCTCTATCCATGCGCTTCCCAGCCGCGCTCGTCGCCTATGGTCCCCGATCCACGGCCCTAAAGTCGCAGTCCACACTAATACTGACCGTCCGTATGTATGCATTTATTGTCGTCCCTGCAGTCCGTCCGTGATCGTCAAGGCGTACCGCTCCATGGCGCTCAAGTACCACCCGGACAAGAACCCGGACGCCGAGCCCGAGCAGTTTCAGGCCATCACCGAGGCCTACGAGGTGCTGTCGGACCCGGAGAAGCGGCGGCTGTACGACCACTACGGGCCGTCCCTCAAGCCGAGGTTGGGCGAGACCTTCGCCCAGCTAGCGCCGCTGCTGCTGTCCTTCGCCACGGGCTTCATCGGCTCCAGCGCCCGCACATACAGCGGAGCCTTCAGCACCCGAGCCATGTTCGGCTGGGAGCTGTGTCTCATGGGCGTCGCCGGCATGTACTACTGCTACCAGCCAGCCAGTGCCAGCGCCAAGACTCCCCTGGCCAAGCCCCAAGTGAAGCCCAAGAGGGAGGTCGTGTCCGTGTCGGACTACGTGACCATCACGTCCATGGGGCTGCTGATGGGCAACTTCACGGGCTGGGCAGCCACGTCCGTCGTCGTGTTCTGCAAGGCGGTGGTGCTCGGAAGTTAGTACTGCCGAGTTGAAATGTGGTCCTGTGTGAGGTGCGTGCTGCGCACAGACAAGTATAAAGGATGAAGACTGTTTGTTGCTGTTTGGAAAGATGAGGAAGGAGAGCGAGAAATGGAAGAAAAGGTGATTCTGCCCGGTATTAAGCTCACATGAACACACCGTTGTGAACACGGTACTAACAGCAGTTCGGCTCGAAGGCTATGCCGCGAGCGTTCGTATACAGCAAACGCTTGGTCGGGAGCTGCTGGTTGCACCAGTTTGACGAGTCTATTGAGCGGGCAAGCTCAGTTGGGTGCGGCGCTGCAGCGATGATATACGCCTCGCAGTATTCTCGCAGGGACCACTTGGCTGGCATCGTGGCAGAAGTGAGCTGAATGGGAGTAGGAGCTGGTGGGGCGATTCTCACCGACTGGGGCTTGACAAGCTCGCTGCTTGCACCTGTCGGTGCTTTTGGCGGAGCATCAAAGCGCCAGTGGGTGCGTGGGTGGATCGTCATCGCGTGCGCAGGCATCCCCACAGCAGCCGCGATAGCCTCCATCCACCTTTGACGCTCGAGAGCGCTGGGGAGGCGCAGATGCAGCCGCTTGCCTCTCGTCCCGTACAGCATTTTGATCGAGTTCTGGGCTGAACTGTGCCCTGAGCAATCCACGAATGCGACGGTAGTATCCAGCTCGATCGTCAGCCGGCGACCGAGCGCGCGAGGACGCTGCTGCACGATCAAAGATGCCGAGCTTGTATTTCCGCTTGTGATGACAATGTGAACATTCGCGATAAGCCTGATCGAGCAGCAGACACACCGCGCAATTAAGCTACTCTGTTGAATTCGTACAGCGCGGTGCCTGCTTGTAGTACAAGTTGTACGTACCAGATGAAGCCAAAGCAGCGCGTACGGACGCAGGCGAGAGGGTCAGGCATCACTTCGAGCCAGGATTTACAAGTGCTGCGCCAAGAGCAAAGCCAAGCTTGCACGAGTTCAAAGCCATCAATCCATCGCAAAGCGTAGCCAGTGGCTTGATAGCCCTCCGCCTCTGCATTGCCTTCACCTACACACGCCTTGAAGCGCCGGCTGCTGTATTGTCATCGTGTATTGCGTAGTATATGCACGCATTCCGCTCGCTTCTCGGTACATGCAGGGAACGAGGGCAACCTGCACACAAGTGCGTCAATGCGTCAATCACGTATCTGAACAGCTGGCCAACTTCAAGCATAATCGAGTTGTCCAGCATAAACAGTAGTCCTGGACCGGCTTTCAAAACTTCAGTTTACCCTTGAAGAGGTTTCAAGGGTATCCCAAGTGCTGTACTTCGAGGTATGTATGCGTGTGCGGCGAGTTGGGCGCTGGCCGACTGAATGCCGTGCACTTGTAGCAGTGGACAGATATTGTGTGGCATTTTTGCCTGGAGCGGAGGATTCGACGTACAATAAATAGTAAGTTACATTTACCCCAGCCATGCGCAGTACAGTGTACTTGCACATCGCACTTTTTTCCTGGTTCAGCACCGGATGCGGATGTGTCCGCCAGGCTCTCTAGGTGAAACTCAACCGCACTTTTGACCCTGCAACTCGAGCAAGCCTGACTGTTTGAGACCTAGCGCTGCGCTGCAGTCAAATTGATGCCATTCAGGTCAACCGAGGAGTGCCAGACAACGCAAGTGACGTCTGCATTCAAACAATGGCAATGCAGTGCATTGCCATTGTTTGCAAGGCCAGCTGAGCAAAGCAATGCTGGGATCAGCATAATCGCGCGACTACTTCAAGCATAAACAGTAGCCCAAGGTGTAAAACGGGTCTAGTTAACCAGATCGACGAATGAGTGGCAACCGACGTCGTGCTTACAGTTTGTAGTTGCGGGCGTGTAGCGCGTTAAATCATGCAAAAGTGGGCCCGGCACCTCAGCCTGGAAACTAGAAAATTAATGCAAACTGCGGCATATCAATCACACTACCCACGCAGCCTTACAGTACCATATCCGGATAGCCCACGTCTCGGGTATCGTTGTTGCTGCTGTGCCATTTACCAGGCGGTATCGCCCGTCAAGCAATACCATCATCAAACTGGACAAGCCGGACTTTCTTCTCGTCAGCGAGCGCGAGAGCAGCACTGGGGCCCTCCGCGCCACGCGTAGAGCCTGTCGCAGGATAGTACTTGCCTGTCCTTCTAACCACAGCAGAACCGCCGGCATGATCGCAGCATCTGGCTTGTCTTGCACATACGGCCTGAGTGAATTCACTGTCGAGCCAATCATCAGGGCACAGCCGCGCCTTTCAGGCTGCGGGCCATGATCTCTCATCGCACTCACTTCCATTTTGGAGCTCCAGAGCCTAAGCGCCCATCAATCCTTTATCACCCTCACCTACACGGCCAACGTCATGAAGATCTGCGCTTTTATCGTGGGAGTGGCTGCGAGCGTGGCCTCGCTCAGCTCGGCTTCGCTAGTCGTGGACACGGCCCCCGACGAGCTCCGCGCATACGTGCTTGCTGCCCAAGAACCACGGTGAAGCTGTCAAGATCGGCGACCAAATCTACCGGGTTTCCGTCACGGGCCCGTCCTCGGGCGGCGCGTTCACGCTGCTGCAAACCAGCGCGCCCGAGTCCACGAGCCTGGGCGTGCTCCCGCACATCCACAAGACCCACTACGAGAACTTCTACTGCACGCGCGGCCGCTTCCAGCTCTGGGCCGAGTCGTACGACTCCACGTCGTCCGAGCATGCTCACCCAGGGCGACTACGGCGCCGTTCCCCACAATACGTACCACACGTTCCAAGTGCTGGACCCCGACACGCAGATGACCGGTGTCATCCAGCCGGGCGGCTTCGAGGTACTCTTCGTGGCGCTGCGCGACTCGTACTACAACTCCAGCACGTACGCCAACTTCGAGCCTTCGTACGCCAACGCGTCGGCGGGTACCAATGCCGACACCATCTCGGCGCTCGAGGCGTACGACGTGTACGCGCAGCTAACGTGGGAGACCCGCCGCGACGCGGTGAACGGAACCGCGGGCAGTGGCAACTGGCACAACGGCTCCAATGAGCTCGCGGACGACGGCCACACCCCGTTCTTCGTCGCCAAAAACTACGCGCAGAAGTACCTCAACTTTGAGAACGGCTACAAGCTGCTGGCGCCCGTGCAGAAGGGGCCGCAGAGCGGAGGCAACTTCACCATGGGCACCCTCACCATGTCGGTGAAGGCCAGCAACGAGACGGTGAACACCATCACGCCCAAGCAGCCGCTGGCCTTCCAGCTCGAGGAGGGCCAGCTCTCCGTCGAGGTGGACGGCGAGTCAGCGGCGCTGATCCAGGGCGACGTGCTGTTCGTGCCGGCCAACACGACGTTCAGCTACTACGCAACGGTGCCCGTGACCAAGTTCCTGTACGTGAGCGGCGGTGCGGATGGCTTCGACCAGGACCTGCTGCAGAACAGCCTCGAGTGGGAGTACGCAGCCTACCCACGTACGCGGGCTACACGGCGTAAATGTGGCGACGCGATAGACTGAGCGAGCATTCACGGTAGGAATATCAATGTAACGGGCTAACTGCAGCCCGTTACGTGCTTACAC
>JAIKVJ010005516.1:0-11101 GCA_024679225.1 Phytophthora pisi | reverse complement strand
CTTCATTAATATCACTACGGAATATTGCCCTTCACTGCTGCACTCCCTATTAGATGTTGCACTGCGTTGTAAACTTAAGGTTTATGGGCGGTAGAGTCCTTATCCCCAAGCCCTGCGGGTACTGTATGGCAAAGTCTTCCTCCGAGCCAAAAGCTTCAACAGCAGGGTCTTCCCCAACCGATGCTTTGATGCCGCCTTTTCCACTAGGGAGGAAGGAGACAGACACCACCGATTTCTGCTTCGGTTGTGTGCTCGTCATCCGAATTGATGTGCTCAAGGAGATCTTGGACCAGACCAGGCCAAGGCAGGAAACGCTGCTCCACTCAGTTTCCAATTTGACTCGCATCGGTCAATCCCCCAATCTCCACATACAAAATGCCGCGACTTTCCTGTTTTGTGCTCCTGGCGGCGTCCGCCATCGCGTCGTCCTTCACCCCGTCCACCGCCTTCCAGTCTGGCAGCGGCGGACGCGTGATGTGGGAGAACAACTGCGACTTCTACGGCAACGACTACCGCTCGATGAAGGCCATCCCCGAAGTCTGTGGCGATGTCTGCGCTAGCGACTCGGCTTGCACCCACTGGGCGTGGAACAACCACAACGGCGGCACTTGCAGGTTCAAGAAGGGCTCGTCCAAGTCCAAGACGAACAAGTGGGGCACCAACTGCGGCTACGTGGTGAACCGCAACTCGCAGCAAGCTCAGCAGAACCAAGGCCAGGCTATGAACAGCGGCCTCAACCCGAACGAGATGGGCGAGATGCTGGGCCGGATCAACGCCTACCGCTCGCAGAACGGCCTCCCGGGTCTCAGCATCGACAACCGACTGGTGAACGCGGCCACGCTCCACTCGCAGGACCAGGCCAACCACTGCAAGATGACCCACGCCGGATCGAACGGCTCCAGACTCGGCGACCGCATCAAGGCGCAGGGCTACAACTTCAACATGGCCGAGGAGAACGTGGCGGCCGGCCAGACGAGCGTCGAGCAGGTCATGATCTCGTGGTGGAACTCCCCCGGACACCGTGCCAACCTCCTCAGCAAGGACGTGGAGAACGTCGGCTTCGGAAAGGTGGTGAACAACGGCTGCAGCAACTACGCGACGTACTGGACGCAGGACTTTGGTCGCCTGGCATGAAGGGCTTGACCCTCTCGGTATATGTTCGTGTCCGTGTCGGTGGTCTTGTGACGTGATGGCTCAGTGGTAAGCCAAAGTATCGTGGTATTCAGCTATCGATCGTTCGACGAAGAATGATTCAATGCGTAAAGTCTAGTATCTAGTGTAGTGAGTAAATTGTCAGTAGCTCCACTAAGAAAAATGTCCACAGTGTTTAGTGCCGGAACAATCGTGTGGCCTCAGTATTTCGCTCATCTTATACATGGATACTCCAGTGCTTCCACGATGAGCCTGTGTTGTGGTTTGTAAGATGATATTTCACACGTATTTAGAGTTCTCCTACAAAGGTCTACAATTGTAGATGGACTTGAGCTGCACGTTTGTAGGTGCTTTGTTGAGCGTAGGAAATCTTGATGTAATTTACCAACAAAATACTTACCTTTACTAGAAATAGCAACAGCAAGGAATTCTTAGTTCAGGGTAACAATATATTTCTTGTGCTGCCGAATGCAAGCAGTATACTGTATGTGGTAACAACGCGCTGAGCCGGATTTTCGTGCGCATCATGCATGCTCGGAGCTCATTGTAGTGCTCAAAGTATCCATCCAGTGACTCCTCTCTGGATATTATTCAGTGAATAACGGGCACACAGCAGGTTTTGCAGCTGTCGGAGTCGCCATGTTTACCATGGGGTTAAATTGTAGGATTTTCAATACAGGCCAAGGAACGACAGTTTGTCTCTCTTTGCCTCAACAATTCCGTTCGCCTACGCCACCATATCTTAAGCGTTAGGAACGAGCCTTGAAGCGTCAGTAACTCAAAGTGATGAACTCAGTTAATAATTCTCGGTGAGGTTTTCAAAGTTCATGCCGTCTCTATTCATGTACGTACCGAATAACCTTAGTTATGAGCTACACCTGATCTGCAGTGGAGAGAAGCTGCGGAAGTTTGCATAAAATGTTGATTCATACAAAAATCAAATATAACACTGGGAAGTGCTATAAAAAGCCGATGCCTTTTGCGTCTTTTGATTGGCCAAATTGGCCTGTATCCCTTAACAAGTTGTATCCCATAACTAAGGTTATTCGGTACGTACGTACGTACGTACGTACGTACGTAACAGCAAAGTCGAGCCGCCAACAACTCACGCCATGCCGTTCCGCTTTACCATCAAGTTACGAACCAGCAACCGGGCGAGCGGACGACCACCTAGACATCTGCATACAGGAAGGTCCTCGCGCTAAACTCGCACATACATAACAATAGAATCGCACTCCATACCCTCGATGTGTACGGACTGCAAGAGTCACATGAAGCTCCTTATTCCCGAGCCCTGCACAGCTCCTTTAGCCGCCGCGACGGCCTTTTTACTATAATATTGAGCACGCGATGACACCGGCGCCATCAGGATGTTTAACCGATGTTGCGTAGGGAGGCGGACACCATCGGCTTTTGGCCATCGGGCCATCCGAATGGAGACCACTATCCAGGCCAACGAGAGAGCACGAATCCGCGAGCTCAAAGCTCTCAGTTTTCCTTTTCCCTCGCCCTGATCATATCTCCAGCATGCCTCGCCTCAGTATTTTCGCAACTATCGCCGCGTCCGCGGTCGCATTCGTCTCGGTCGTCCCCTCCGCTTCAGGCTTCCAGCTCGGAAGCGGCGGCCGCGTCATGTGGGAAAACAATTGCAACTTCAACGGGAACGACTACCGGTGGATGACCGGCATCCCGGATGTGTGCGGCGACGTGTGCGCCAGCGACTCAACCTGCACGCACTGGACGTGGACCAACTCCAACGGAGGAATTTGCTGGTTCAAGAATGGCACGCGATCCACCAAGGCGCAGAAGTACGGCACGCACTGCGGATACGTGGTGTCGCGTAGCGCTTCAGCCACGACCACATCGCGGACGCAAGCAGAAGCCAGGGGCCAAGCCCCCGCTGCTGCGGCTTCGACTTCCACGTCGACTTTGTCTGCCGTTAGCGGCCTCTCCAACGCCGACATGGGGCTGATGCTGAGCCGCATCAACGCCTACCGCGCTCAGTACGGTCTCAAGGCGCTCACTGTGGTCAACCGATTAGTGACGGCGGCTGCGCTCCACTCCCGGGACCAGGCTAACCGCTGCACTATGTCGCACACGGGCTCGAACGGCTCGGGCGTCGGATACCGCATCAACGCGCAGGGCTACGACTTCGAGGTGGCCAAGGAGAACGTGGCGGCGGGTCAGAGCAGTGTGGACGAGGTCATGACTGCGTGGTGGAACTCGCCCGGCCACCGTGCCAACCTGCTCAGCAGTGACGTGGAGAACGTGGGCTTCGGCAAGGTGGTTAACAACGGCTGCGGCAGCTACGCGACCTACTGGACGCAGGACTTCGGCAGTCTCTAGACGGCGAGAGAGAAGGAAATGGCCCAAAGGCAGGCCTACTCGATATCGGCGAGGACATGAGTGAGTGTAGCAGTGCGTAAGCGTAGCGTGCTAATTGTGACGTGTAGATGTAAATGAGTGAACCCGATAAAGTCAATGGTATCGGTGCTCCTTCAATTTAGAGCTTTTGACGTACATGCAGTAAAAGTGTTTGCACAGTGATTTTATGGTGGGGTAGGTACGGATTGATCGCGTTGCCGTCGGCTATTGATGCTGAGCTTCCACTGCGTTTAGCATCACACGCACACGTTCTCTCCTTTCCTGAAGCACGTCAACGCGATCGTGCGTTGATCACCAGCCGAGCGACTTAACTGCTGCTAAAGATCGGAACGATGTAGGCGCCATATGGACCAACTCGGGTTGAGTTGACAACTCAAGGTCTGAGCGTGGGAGCGCGATCGACGACCGCGGTCTCCTCTAGCAACTGCAGTGTAGCTGGTCGACAGCAGGGTACATGCAGCGGAAAAGCTCAGCGACATCGAAGGCGGAATGAGCCGGAGTCGAGGCCCCTCTGCGTGGGTGAGTCGTAAAAGTGATGCATCGGTACGCTTAGGATCGATTGCAATGCTGTGGACACGTACATACCGAAGTACTAGTAGTCTATTTCAAGAGGTCTCATCTAATTTGTGCAAATGCAGGATGGATGCCAGGCAAGACGCTGTGTGTGTTGACTGAAGCTCAACATTGGTCCATGCCCTGCGACCGTTTCGGTGTGGATGCACTTCAACTTGCTCGGCCAATGATCGTTCTTGTTCGCCTTTCCATTCGTCGCATCGCAGGACGATCGCCATGTAGAATCTCGGAGCTGCAGCCACCAGAAGGCCGAATGCTGTCAGGCGGGGGGCTGCTTCGACGCTGCCGACACCACGGAAGCGCATTGTTGACTGGAGTTGACACCGGCTCAAGGATATCTGCTGATGCGGCCCTGGCACATGCAGCGTCAACTGGTCGACAGCTGTTCACCAGCCCAATAGACGAGCTCTGCAACGCTGTAGGTCCCTCCTTTGCCGTCACTCGCTTCCCAACACGGCCTCGAGGATTGTGCGCGGAGTGCTCGCGCGATGGGTCTCTGTGCTCTCTGTTGCTCACTTTCCAATTCGCCGGGTAATACCAAGCAGTTCCTTCATCCCGCTTAGACTCGCACTCCGCGAGCATGTTCCGGTCCCCAGTATTCGCGCTCTCCTTTATGGCGTTGAGCTCTTCGGCTGCTGCGTTCGCTGTCGGCAGTCAAGGCCGCGTCATGTGTCAGAACAACTGCGACTACAACGGCGGCGACATCTACTCAGTGCGCGGCATCCCCGACATCTGCGGAGATCTGTGTGCCAACAACTCCAAGTGCACGCATTGGAGCTGGACCTACTTCAAGGGCGGCACCTGCTGGCTCAAGAGCGGCGAGACTGCAGCCATCTCGAACAATTGGGGCGCAGGCTGCGGGTACGTCATCGACCGCTTCTCCTCGGACTCGGACTCGGCGGATCAAGCAGCCCAAAACGCTCAGAAGAACGCGGACCAAGCCCAAAACGCCGAGCAAAATGCAGACCAGAACCAGAATGCCGAGCAAAATGTGGAGCAGAACGCCGACCAGACCTCGCCGGCTTCCCAAACGGACCAGGCATCGGCTTCCCAGACCTCCCAAGCTTCGGCGTCATCGCAGACATCCGGGTCAACGTCAACGTCCTACGACAATGGACTCACGAGCGCGGAGACGGCGGAGATGCTGGCCTCTATCAACGCGTACCGCGCCGACAACGGGCTGGCGGCTTTGATTATCGACGCTCGACTCGTGGCTGCTGCAATGGTGCACTCGAAGGACCAGGCCACGCACTGCACGATGACGCACGACGGCACCGACGGATCGGAGCCTTGGGACCGAATGGAGGCCCAGGGCTACGACTGGACTGTGGCAGCGGAGAACGTGGCTGCCGGCCAGACCAGCGTGTCCGCCGTCATGACGTCGTGGTGGAACTCGGCGGGCCACCGCGCCAACATCCTCAAGGACGACGTGGTGAATGTCGGCTTCGCTTTGACCACCAACAGCGCCTGCAGCGAGTACAAGACCTACTGGACGCAGGACTTCGGCGCTCTGTAAGCGGGTGACGGTCGAATTGGTGTCTAAATCGCGGAGCTTCGGGTGCTGGGCGCTGCGTCTGTAGTGTTGCTTGTGGAAGAAGACCCACGCACTCTCCATCGTTTAGTTGCGAAGCTTCGACTTATGTGTTGGTCTTGTAGTAATTCGGTAGTGCTGTAGCGTAACGGAGTCACGAACGAAGTGGCAGTAACACGAAAGTTGTTCGAGAGCGTCGTGGTCTTACATTGATTGATACGCATCGCAACCACTCCACGTCTCCTTGACGATACCTAAGTTAGTAGTATGTACAGCGACAGCAGCCAACGTCCATCTCAAAGCCGAACGAACGCTCTCACCATCGAGTTTTTTTCTCGCTGTCAGATCCCCACCGGAAGCTCAAGCCGCGCTGCAAATTTCCGTCGCTCCGTACGTCGTCGAAGACGAATGATCATGATCTGCGTGATGGTGCTCGGGCTCGCACTTCTCGCAGCAGAAATACACCGTAGCAGCTCGTGACAGTCTGGCTCCGTACTGCATGAGAGGGATTCCAATGCCCAGCAGCAGGATTGTCGCCAGTAGGAACACCAACAGCCCCACAGCTCCGTGGAACTTGTTCCCCAGACTTCCGCGCGAGATGGCACCCACAGGCAGCGAGAAGGCGATGGACAGCACGAGGCTGCTGAGCATCCCGATCAGCGCCTTGACTGTGACGAAGTACAGCGTCGCGCGTAGAGCTGGCGGCGAGAACTTGTTGAGGTCGGGGACGAGACGCTCGACGCTCGACTCGCCGCACGCGCGCGCGCTGGCGTGGGAGCCTCGTGTCAAGCTCTTGGTGGTGGAGATGCGCTCCTCCGGCAAGGACACGAAGTTGACGAGCGCCACGTCCAGCTCCGCCAGCACGGCCACCAGACAGAGCACGAGGCGGAAGAAGACGAGCCCGAGGCAGCACAGCGGCGCCAAGAGGACGGACAGCAGCGCGCCGCAGCCGACGACCGTGAAGGCCGCAGCGACCAGCACGAAGTTGACCCAGTGGAAGACCACGAGCTTCAGCGTCACGCGCAGCAGCGCGTGGACGAGCCCCTCGGCGTCCTCGTCGTCCATGGGCGGAGGCGGGCAGTGGTGCCGCGGCGGTTCGACGTACAGCGGGGTGCGGGCCGTGGGCCAGTGCTTCTTGTGCGTGGTTTGAGCGGTGGGCGGCGACGGAGAGGGCGAGACGAAGGTCACGTGGCCGTCTTTGGCTCTGGCCATGGCGAGCGTGCTCTATTGTATGGAGCAGATCGCGATTGCTGGAAGTGTGCAAGTCTGGCCGGTGCTTAGTCTCCAACTTGAAAGAGGAGGGATATGAGCAGCAGTGCTGAGATAAGGCATTTCAGAAGAGTGACCTTTAGTTTAGACAAGTTTTCGGAAGAGTGACTTTCAATCGTAAAAATCTCGGTGTACGTATCTATGAGTTTTGCCCGAATCAAGTTCGTCATTGCACTTGCTGCTTGGTTTGGAAAGCCTTGGGGCAAAAAAATCGTCTGGTTGCTCTATTAGATGTAGGTATCGCTTCACTTCCACTGGTGATTCTTCTCTCTTGGTATGTATACGTTTGTCTAGGTGTCTGTCTGTCTGTCTGTCTGTCTGGTGCATTCGTTCGCAGCACTTCGTCTTGGTCTTGCTTGTCTTGGTCGTCGACGTCCTGTCACACTTGCTGCGTGCCGTACGACGGCGGCGCCGAGTCCAGCGGCTCCTGCGGCGCCGTCGGCACGTAGTCGCGCGTGTAGATGGACGAGAAGACCTCCCGACAGAGCAGGCGCGTGGTGACGCAAGAGAGTCTGGCCACCTGCGGCATAGCGACGAAGCCGCTCACCAGCAGCGCAGTAGCCACCGTCATGAAGGCCGAGAGGTTGAACCAGCCTTCGCTGAAGTACTGCTCCCGGAACAGAGGCGACGTGAGCGCGTGAATGGGCATGGAGAACGGGATCACCACCACCATGGCGCTGAGCACACCGACGCCCAGCTTGGCCGTGCTGAAGTAGAGCAGCACGGCGAGCGACGGCCGCGCCAGGTACGCGCCGCCCTCGCCGTAGTGCGGGATCTGGCCGTAGAGCTTGTTCTCTGCGGGCTCCACGAAGTTGTGCAGCGCCACGTCGAGCCGCGCGAGCAGCGGCGCGAGGTACAGCAGCCCTTGGAACATGACGACGCCCAGGCAGCAGAGCGCCAGCGACCCGAGCGAGAAGGCCACGCCGAAGACGATCACCACGAAGCCCGTGCTGGCCAGCGCGTAGTTCAGCACCAAGAACACGAGCACGCGGGCGGCGCGCAGGACGGCGTCCGAGGTGTTCGCCATGCTGCTCGACGCGCGCAATTGTGCAACTGCGACACAGCGATTAACACTGAACATTGGAACCGTAGTCTCATATATATCCTAAGATTTGTGTATGATTCTGTTGAATCTTAGGAGAAAAGGGATGGACCATACGATCGCGATGTCGTTCTGATGGTCCGCCGACGTGCATGTACATGTATGTAAAGTTGTTGTAATGTATTGGTTCAGGTATTTGCTGGCACGAATACGTATGTAGTTTACTGGGACTGGTAGTACATTTGTGTTCTGCTAGAGGGGACGTTGGAGCCGTACACGGCTGCTGTCGCGGGGTACTCCTCGATCGGGATGGTGTACTCGGTCGCGGTCACTCGTTCACAGCAAAAGAAGTGCGTGGCGGCACGCGACAGCCACGCCACGACGTGCATGGCCACAACCGTGAGGATCAAGAGGCAGCCCCAGAGGACGTAGAACGTGAGCGGGTACTCGTGCAGATCCACCTTCTTGTGGTGGTGAATCTTGACGATCCAGTCGCCCGAGTCGTCGTCGTTGAAGGCGAGCAGCAGCATCGGCAGTGAGGCGAATACGGACACGACGACCAAGCTGGCGATGCTCACGACGAACTTGACGGTCGAGAAGTAGAGCATGCCCAACAGCGACACAGGCGAGAAGTGCGCTAGCTCTGGAGAGAGGCGCAGACCGACGAACTCCCCGAAAGGCTCAGTCGTGAGGACGTGCTCTTCGTGAGGCGATGCGACGTAGTTGCTCAGCTTCACGTCCAGCGTCGCGAGCCATTGCACCAAGACCACGACGCCGCGGAATAGCACCAGCCCCACGCAGCACAGCGGGATCAACCCGATAGAGAGATGCACGCCGGTGATGACTGCGACGAATGCCACGGTGCCAAGAACTGCATTGAGCACGTGGAAGAGCGCAAGTCTCAGCGTCGAGCAGACGAACCCTTGGTGGTTGCAACCGCGGTGTCGATGGTGATGCTGGTGATGATGGCAATGCTGGTTCTCCACTGGCGGTTCACCGTAGGACGGCGGCACGTAGTACGCGTTGTAGGAGCCTTGCTGCGCGTACACTGCTGGTGCCGCCGCGGTGAGCGGCCAGCGTTCCGATTCGGCCGAGGACATCGGAGGCGCATTGGCGACGGGATATGCAGCGCTGTATCTGGGGTCAGCTGGAGCCTTGAAGTCGGGGTACAGGCGGCTACTGCAGCTGGACGACTCGACCATGGTTGAAGCACTTGCGCTCGGCAGGACAAGATAGAGAATGCCATCGGTTCGTGGCGGCGGCGTTGCAAACCAACATTCCGGAGACCCTATGGGAGAAATGGTTGTGTGCCTGGTCTCTGCCCACCTGGTGGCGAAATCTACCACGAAGCTCGTCAATCTACAGCAGTCCTGCACGTTGCAGCGCAGTAGCAACAAGCTCCAATTCATTTTTTAATAAGCCTTGTGAACCCGCACCACATCCACACCATATCAAAACAATTTCCTAGTTATCTCCTCGTTGAAGTAGCTCCATACGAAGTCATGCCGTTGAATGCGTACGGCGCAGATCTGGTCGTCATGGCGAACTTCTCGCAGCAGAAGAACCGTGTGGCCCCGATCGAGATCTTGGCCACGAGCTGCATGAGCGCGACGCCCACCAGCGTCACGCAAATTGCGCTCACCAGGGACAGCCCTGGGCTGCGGCTCATCGATGTGGACCCCACGCCATATATCTCAATCGAGTCGTAATATCCGTACGTCAGCGACGTGATGAACGCCGCGGCGGGTGCAACGACCAGCAGCACCGACAGAAAACTCAGAGCGCCGATCACGGGCTTCACCAGTACAAAGTATAGCATCGCCATGAGTGACAGCGGAGAGAAGAACGCCAAGCTGGGCGATATGCGGTAGCCCGAGAGTCCTTCCCTGCCGATTAATCTGCCTGACGGGAGCAGGCTTGCGTACGCGCGCTGCTGCGCCGGCGAGATGTAGTTGCTCAGCTTGATATCCCATTGCGCCAGTGAGAACACAATATACACGAGTACTTGAAAAATGAGCAGTCCGATGCAGCAGACCGGGATCAGCGAGGCAGCAGAGCAGATCCCCGCAGACAGAATGCCACACGCCACCAGCGCGAAGACGATGTTGAACACGTGGTAAACACACAGCTTCAGAGTAGCTGTCAGAAACCCTGGCGTTCTGCGACGAGAAGGAGATAAAGGGGAGTCGTGATGGCTCCTCCCCCAATGCCCCCACCGTCCGTGTCCGTGTCGGTATCCCCCGTTCAACTGCAGACCACCAGGAGCTACAGGTTCTTCCATCCAAGACCCCTGCTGATTTAGCGCTACCCACTGGCCTCTGGCATTCGTCGACTGCTGCGGTGGAGGCTGCCGAGGAGCTTGTGCTGGATACGTCCACTGGTCTTGATAGAACACCGGGTCGAGCCGTTCTTGGACGTCACCCCTCGTAGAATACCCTACGTAATCCTGAGGGGGCATGGCTGGGTATCCTGGAAACTGCGTCGTACGTTGCTGTTGATGCGGGGGTGGCGGATTCATCCTTTCGAAGACATTGTATTGAGGGCGTTGTTGCGCGCGTCCATCAGAGCCACGAGAATGGTCCCTCTGCTGCTTCTCCTCGTCCTCTTCGAACGGTGCACTGGCTCCGCTGCGTCCTCCAAGCCGCGAAGCCTCGTCCTCCGGCGTCCACAGCCCAGGATAGCGCAGCCACGACGCCATGCCAAGATCAGAAACTCAACTAAGGCAAATTGCCAGTTTAGTACAGAATGAGCAGTTTAGTAGTGTGTCACATTGACCAATGAACAGACAGTACTTCGCGTGTAGCTTCCATGATTCGTTGAAAATATAATTATTCAAGGTATTTTAATTCAAACTCCCTGATAATATCTACTACAGTAAACTGGCACAACCTCGAATTCGAGATGGCTTAGTAGCTCATGGATTTCCTGGGAGACCAGCTTGCTGGTTTACCAGCCTCACAAACTTTAATTCGTCACGAATGTATTCCCAGTTACAGGTAACGTTCAGGAGACATCGAAATCGCAATTAGCGATGGTACAAAAGCTTCTCAAAAACAAAACACTTCTTTGGAAGTTTTTCGTTCTTCACAAGTTTTAAGAAAGTAGACAGACATTTGTTCGTTTCAATTTGACTAGAATATCATTTCGTA
>JAIKVJ010005515.1:0-11146 GCA_024679225.1 Phytophthora pisi | reverse complement strand
TAAGTTCGCACTTTGGTTGGTTTGGTTTGTTTCAGGCGTGAGAAACACAGTCCAGATTCGTGCGTTTACTTCGTACGAGTTGAAATGTACAGCTTCTTGAGATGAGTCTGCTCACGCACGGTGAAATCTGGATTGGATGCCCAAAAGGCGTCTCGCCGGATCTGAAAGGCATGAAGGCATCACAACAGCTCGCGATGGGGGCTCACCAGCTCAGCAGCGCCTCCGCTTTTGACGTGCCACCTTCACGCCGACGATACGCGACGTCATGTAGCACGATGCTAGTCGTGGCAATGGTAGTAAGCTTACTGTCTTCTGCAAAAACCACCCTTGCATCGGTGCCTCCGAACATCATGAACTCAATCGCTCGTAAGCCCCCAGTCCTCTCACTGACTGAATTAACATCTAAACTCACTCACTTCTTGTGCTCACTCCTTCTAGTCCAGTGGAACTTTGACGACGGTAGGAACGGCTGGGGCCAATCCACTTCGCTCGAGATGGGGGTGGAGGTGGATGCAGGTGACGGACGGCTGCGGGGTGTGATCTTGAACAGTGGAGACCCGACGCTCGCCTTTGTAGACTCACCGGAGCTGCGCGTGTACCTCGGCGCGGACGAGCGCGACTATCTTGTCTTCCGCATGAAGTACCACGGCCGATGCGACCTGGCCATGGTATCGCTCGAGCGATCTCCGTCCGAGCCAATAGCTTGGCCAGATGCTGACCCGCGAGTGATGAACGAGCCTATTCGCATCCCTTTCAAGCTGCACTCGAACGCTTTGGAGCAGGACGATCTGTACTTCATCCCCATCTGGAAACATGTCACGGGGGTCATCCGCCGCGTAAGGTTCCACCCCTGTGTCTCGCGCTACACCGTCACTGGCCAAAGCTTTTCGCTCGACTGGGTAGCATTCACCAAGGCGCCAGTCGTCACGAAGGTCCGCGGGTGCATCGACAAATACTTCGGCGATGACGACGTCCCCGGAAGTAGCAACGACGACACAGTAGCCCACCTCAACTGCTCGGAGACGGAGCGATGGACCAACGGCTTCCACCACTCCTCGGCAGCAGTGTGCGCTCCAATGAAGCTCCCTCGGGCGTCTACGTACAACTGCGTGCGTGAAGGCGGCGAGCTGATCTCCATCAACGGGAAACACTTCGGCAAAGCAGACGCGATCGTCACCATCGACGGGGTCGAGTGCTTGGATGTCGTTCACGTTGTGCCAGAAGAGGAGTTGCAGTGCCGATTACCCCCAGCAGCGACCGAGTGGCTTGCAAACCCAACGTACCCGTCAATTGTCCGCGTTTACAACGGACGATTGCTTGAGCTATTTGATGAAGTTCCCTTGCTGTCATACGCCGCTCCAGTAAGTGCACCACCAACTCCGATAATCTCCAACTTGGCTGCCCACGCCCTCGATGTAAACTGGAAGGCGCCCGATGATGTGTGGGCGAGTATGACAGTCACAGGCTACCGTGTGGCTTGGAAGCAGTGTACGGATGAAAGCTTTTCACCAGACCAGGCTGTCGTGGTAGGAAACGTGACCTCCACGACACTGATTGAACTGGAAAGCTCGACGAGCTACCACGTGAAGGTGACACCTCTAACCGAGAACCAGGGGCGATGGTCGAGCGAGTGGAAGAGCATCGACTTGTATGGGCGTCGTCCCGTCCTCCCGAATGCTGTGCTTGGTATCGATTCTCCGGTATCCTCGTGTGTGAAAACGTTAGCCCAAGGTAGGCCGATATCTGTTCGAAGGGTGTTCACCTCAACGACTAGCCGCCGTATTAACAAACCTCTGCAGATTTTGTGTTCCCACAGTTCAGCGCGCGTCTGCTGACAAATCTCAGCTCCTTACCAAGTGCCGCAGCACTTCGTACAACGCCCACGCTTGGACCAACCGGTGAAGTCGGTGACCAGGGCCACTTCGGTCTCTACGTGAACGGCGACACACATGTAAGACTGCGATCCACACGCTCATTTGCCCACTCTTACACAGCCCCAGACTAACAGCGTCTACACAGGTGGAAAACTGCAACGCCTCCGTCTCTTGTTGCGATGGTTTTGACGTGACAGCCCCAAGCAGATCCACCGCTGCCGTGGCAGGGTGCTCGTACATGTGTCTTGAGAGTGAAAACCGCGGGGCCACGTACGTCAACGGGTCGACCCATCGCTCGATTCCAACGAACCCTGTGACGGCAGTCCCTTTCCCAGCGAAGCAAGTGTATCTCTTCAACTCATCCTCGCCCAGCAAACCAGTAGACGCCGCACCAATAACGGCAGCATGTGGCTCAGCTCTGCGACTGACAGCATCGCAGTCCTTCCTTACGGGGGCGGCATGGTATCCACGGCAAATGAACGTCCGAGAGGGATTCAGCACCACCTTTTCGTTCCGAGCAGCCAATCCATCAACTGTGTGTCGCGTCATGGACAACGTCCACACCAACTGCCGATCTCGAGGAGGTGACGGCTTTGCCTTCGTTGTGCAGAATGACGTCCAGCAGGAGCTCGCACTGGGCTCTGGGGGCATGGCGCTCGGCTACGGAGGTCTTCAAAACGCACTAGCGGTGGAGTTCGACACGTGGTTCAATCCAGAGTTGTTGGACGTCTACGAGAACCACATCAGCGTACACGTCAGCGGAAATGGTGGAGTTGTGCAGCCCAATCACACTTACTCGCTCGGCTCCACCAGCAACCTCCCCGATCTGACAGAGGACACCCACTCGGCCCGCATCGTGTACAAACCCAACCTTGATGAAAGCATGTACGCCCCCGCCAACCTTGCTCCTTTCACCCTCCTTTATCAGCGTTCTGCGATAACCAGGAATCATTGTTACCGTTGTCGCGTAGGATCTTCGACGAAGCTTTCACTGCTAGTACGCTTGCAGGCAACTTCTTCTCATCGGGTGCCTGGCGATCAGGCATCGGGCTCCTCGCGATTTATCTGGACGACATGAACAGTCCGGCGCTGACTGTACCGTTGCGAATCGAGAACACACTTGAGCTTTACCACGGTCGTGCCTGGGTAGGCTTCACGGGCGCGACGGGGGCGAACGCCTGGCAAACACTCGACATTCTGTCATGGGATTTCCACTCATTGCGTCGCAATATCGTCTCCACGCCTCAGCTGCAGGTGACCTAGAGCCTGATCAGCAACAGCAACCTCAACCAACGACAAATTACAGTCAGATAGATACCAGTCATCGCAACACGTACACTATGTAGGGGTCAACAAAAAGCAGCACGGGTAGTTCGACATGCACTCGCGTGTATTCTTGGTATTCTTGCTGTCCTGCTCTCCACTCGGTGCGTGCGTAGGCCTCTTGCTTGCTCACGAATCTAATAAGTATTTGGTTCCGACTGCAAGAGCCAAAACAGAAGACGGGGCGGCTTTGGTGCCAAACTGCCGTATCCATCCAAACGATCTTCACGCTCCTTTAACGGCATTCCAATCCAACCGTGATAGGGGATAATACTGCCCCTACCCAGTATTCGCAGCAGTCAGTCCTCCGCTGACAGTTTAGTACGAGATGCCGTTCTCACGCAGCAGCTTCTCGAGCTGCGCAATTCGTGCGTTGGCAGTGTCCAATTCGGCCTTAAGCTTGCCCCCGGGCGTGTTGTCCGTCTTGCTGCCGCCGCGTGCGAAGCGAGCCACGCGAGCGGCGATTCCAGAACCGACGCTGTTGGACTTGGATGCAGAGCGCGCGCGCTTGCCGTCGTTGGTAATTTTACCCTGCATCTCGGGACGCAGAGACATCAGCACGGGAGAGTTGTCGGCGCCGCCCAACCAGTCGTCAGCAGTCATCGAGGGGATGCCGGCGTACGTGTCGGGGAAAATGTCGTCCTGGAAAGCGTCCGACTTGCGCGGCACGAACACGTGCAGCGGCTCGATGGCGTTCGACGTAAGCTTGAGCAGACGCGTGGTCTCGCACTTCATGATGTCGCAGCCGCGCTTGGGGATCATCGCCATACCCTTCGCAGAGGTCGTCGAGCGGTACTCACTGATGGGGAACGCAAACGGCTCGCCCTCGGACATCTCGTAGTAGCGGATGTTACCGTCGCCCTTACCACACAGGTACAGGAGGTTCGTGTCCGGGTCGTAGAACGGCATGATGACACCGGCGGCCTGGTCGATGTCCACCTTCTTGAGCTCCTTGTCGAGGTTGCGCGGGTCCCAGACCTTGAACTGGCGCTGGCTCTGGCGCGTGAAGCCCACCGTGACGAACGTCTCCTTGTTGCCCAGGAAGCCCATCTTGACGCTCTTGGTGCCCATGTGCGCGTTCTCCTTCTGCGCGGCCACCTGTCCGGAGCGGGCGTCGTACAGACGCACGACCTTGTCCTTGCATGTGGTGGCGAGCAGACTGCCGGTCCAGCTCCAGGCCAGGTCCTGGATCAGGTTCTCGCCGTGGTCCTCCATCTTGACGATCTCGGCGCCCTTCTCGATGTCCCAGAGACGCACCGAGAAGTCGGACGACGTACTGGCCAGCACGTTGTTGGCCGTGGGGTGGAACTTGATGAGCGTGACCTTGCGGCCGTGGCCCGTGAGGTCCACGAGCGGGTCCACGCACGTCTCGGCGAGGCCGCCCTCGGGGATGCCCCAGATCTTGATGGTGGTGTCGTCCGAGGCCGAGGCGATGAGGTGCTCGTGGAACGGGTTGAAGTCGAAGTCCAGGATGGCGCCGCGGTGGCCCGAGATGAGCGGGAAGTCCGGGTCGAACTTGCCCACCTTGTCGTACGGCACCACGGCCATGGCGCCGCCGCCGGCCTGGATGGACACGGCGAAGAACTTGGTGTTGCCCTTGATGTAGTTCTGCTCGCCCGTGGCCGTGGCCAGACGCACGTTCGTGTAGCAGTACTCGAGCTTGGCCGGCTCCACGTACACGTGGCGGAACTTGCTCTGGCGCACGAAGTGACTCATGCTTGTCAGTCAGTCAGTCAAGTGGCGGACTCGAACAGGGTCGACGGGGGACTGGCAATAGCACAAGCGCAGCAAGCAGCAGCATCAGTATTAGTATCCGAGCAGCACAGCCGCATTGTATCACTGCTATCAGCTCGTCCGCCGCCAACGCGCCGAGCAGCTGTCGGATCTTGAGACAGTCGACGCGATTGGCGGCGCCAGGGGAGCGCGAACCAGGCGCAAGCAGCGACGGACGCCAACGCCGACGTCTCACACACACGCCGCTGTCTGCGCTGGTGGACGCGCGTGTGTGCGTGGCTCGCATCTCCCCCCTGTACGGACGCCCGCGTCACTCACCTCTGTGCCCTCGCAGCTTCTTTCTTGAATATGCACAGCGAGCCCCCCTCCTCGACCTCAGTTTTGCATGAACCCTACCACACACGAAAAACCTCGCGAGGAAAAACCTCCGCTGATTTGCTGTTGTGGGCTTGCGGCTTGGAGTTTGTATAGGGAGGGAGGTCAACCAAGCAATGAGATCCTTTATCGCAGGATGTTCGAGTTGATATTGTCGGTATACTACGGAAGAGACACTTGGTGTTTCGAACAAAAGGCAACTTTGTGCTGCGAAGTTTTTGCCACCGCAGACTTTGAAGCAGCCAAGCCGCAGTACTGTAGCCCCATGACACGTGTGCCCTGCAGCATGCCGGAAATATTCGCGGGGACGAAAGCGATCGCGCTATTTGTGCCGTAAACGTGCCGTGCAGTGCGCCAAGGCCGGGGCGGACCAAAAGCTTCGCGCTCGCAAGCTGTGAGCAGCAGCCTTTACATTCCGATGTTGCGGTCACGGCGGGCCGTGGTTTCTTCGTGTGCTCATTTATACTTCGCGCTGCTCATTGATACAGGTGCAGGCGTCAGTTGCAGCACTGCAGTGGCATACACTACAGTGGCCGCACAATCCTAACATTAAGTGGTGTCGAACGATATCTTATACGAGGTACGCGCCGATGGATGAGCGGGCATTGACATACATCGCATACCATTTGCTGATTTCTAGCCCCGCTCCAAGCTTCAACCAGTTCACCTGTGCGCAATGCAATATCTAAACTGGCAAGCAGCGTTTGGGTAGGATATCCAGCTTCCAATCCTGTGAAAGGCACGAAATAAACTACTGCAACTGCGGGTGCAGGTTTCCGTCTCCTCCTCCCAAACTTGAAGAGTTTGCTGCTCCCCTCCGGGTCGGGGGATAGGCAGCCTTCGCTTTCCCGATGCACCGGATCCGAAAAAAATAGGAAAATAAATTCGCTGAATAAATTACCGATTTATTTTTCACGCTCGTCATTTCCAATCAAAAAGTATCCGATGAAGCGGCAGCGGACAAACGAAATGGAGCCGACCGCTGGAGCGAGCGCTGCGCCTGCCGCGGCGGAGGCGCTGCTGGAGCGCCAGGACTTCGTGGACATGAACCGCGGTACGCCCCGCACCGTCAACTCGACGCCCGCGTTCCCTTCCTCACCCACTCACTCGCTCATTTTCCGTCCCAGAGATGCACGAGTACGACGAGATGCGCGAGAAGATCATCAAGCGCTCGCGAGAGATCCTCAAGGCCAGGTGCCATACCTCATATGCTCTGCACAGTACATGCATGGCTGGCCCACAACGCATGCAGGGCCAACCGTGCCGCGCCTACCGACAACCGGCAGCTAACGCTCGTTGTTTTATGCATCGCGACGCTACCACAGCAAGCAGGCGATCTTCGCGTTGCATCGCGCGGACAGAGCGGAGGCCTTGAAGCTGCTGGGCAACGCCGAGAAGGTGTGTGCAGCGCAGCGCCCGTAGTTTATGCAGTGCGGTGTGTTCTCTTGGACGTTGTCACTAGCTGAAGACTGGTGGTGCAGGTGATCCCGGAGCTGGTGGCGCTGACGGAGCAGAACCCGTCGCTGCGAGACGGCGCCCTGTCGTCGTCGTTGGAGGAGTATGCGGAGGCCAAGTGCTTCTGCTACTACCTGGACACCAAGCGCCTGTTGCCGCGTCGCGACGTGCCGGTCGTGCAGAAGAACGAGTATCTGGGCGGCGTTATCGACTTCACCGGTGAGATGATGGAGCGCTGAGGGTGCAAGGATGGACATCTCGTTCGAGTGAGCTGATGCGCCCGGGCGTGAATATTTACTCTACTGTAGGCGAGTTGATGCGGTATGCGGTCGTGAAGGCTACTGCAAGGGACGTGGAGGAGGTCAAGCGCTGCAAGGCCATGGTGGAGGCCATCTCCGGAGAGTTGATCCAGTTTGACTTCCGGAACGGCCCACTGCGCCGCAAGTTCGACTCGGTCAAGTACAATCTGCGCAAGCTAGAGGTTAGTCTCTGTGTTGGAATATTGACTCAGCGGCTAAAGACGCAGGTTGGCTAACGCTTTATTTTTTGTGGCGTTATGCGTACTGTCCTCGGTTCGGCAGAATACGCTGTACGAGTTGTCGTTGGTCACGAACTCGGGTCTGACGTTGCAGGCACACTCAGTACAGGAGACGCCAGCGCCATCAACTCGCGAGGATGAGGAGTAATTAGCGAACTCTAACGGAATAATGGCGATGAATAAAATGTGCCATGCAGTTCTCGTGAAAGTCGCTGGAAGCTTCCTTGATGGAACAGTTAGCTTGCTTGCGACTTGAAGATTCTCATCACCACTCTTAACACACACTTGCACGCCGAACCTCTGACCGGTGGCGATACAGGAGAGGAGGGGGCGACCTGCAAGAGAACGTGACGCCACTGATACGCGCAGCGCAGAAGCCGATGAATTTTACCCAAGGCATGCCTCGAACCACAGAGTCGACCCCCTCCTCCCCTGCCTTCTCGCCCCCCCTGCTTTGCTTTGCTAACACATTCCAGGAGCTGAATTCAAGGTGGCTGGTTGCATATTTAAAACGTTTGCGCGACGACATGGCAGCAGAGGTAAGCTACCCGTTAATTAACTCTTCCGTGTCGCGAGCTTGGTGAGTCTTGGTCATATTTATCGTCGCACGTAGCGCTGTGTGTGCCTTTTGCTACTGCTGCTGCTGCTGCTGCTGTTGCTGGAAGGGGGAATGGCTTGGTCGGAGCAATTGAAGCGGGGCACGGTCCAAGTTCTTGCTGCTGCTGGCCCACAGAGGCAAGATGGGAACAACGGGATGATGACGACGGACTAGCACAATTTGTAGCTGGCCTCGCTGACCGTCTGAGCTCTAACGTTGGCTGTTGTGTTGGAACCCTGGTCGTGCTTTCATTGAAAAGGAACCATTTTGCACATGGAACGGCAGCGAAAAGCGCTGCGCCTGCCGTATTTGCGGCTATAAATTCGCTGCTGCGGTGCCCGGCAGGCGGGTCGATCTTCTCACTGGTGCCCGTGAGCGTGACACCATCGGGCAATTAGGACGCTTCAAGCCTCTCGAGCGGGCGGTACGCGCACCCCCGAGCGAGCTGTTGTTTCGTTTTGTTTACATGTTAGACGCTTGACAAGGTACGCGAAGACTTAGAGGTGAACACTGCTGCGAGGGCGTTGTGAGGTGAGGGCTACCATCGAAATAATACAAGCAAGAGACCCTACATCCACGGAAAGTCTTTCAGCGACAGGCAATGCTGTTGCGTCGGCCTTAGAATGTAATACCCCTCCTGCTACTGTTTGGGGTTGACTTAGAGCACCGCAATGACAGCTCCGACAAACACGTCAACAACTAATGAACTGTGTCGTGAAATTCGAGTCGTGGGGGGCTCAATCAGCTTGTTTGTTTCGATCGTACTTCTTTTTCCCTAGCTCCATCAAACAAGCTACGCACACCACGAAACGTTAGATGAAATACATGCAGTTGCGGACGTTCGGGTGCACACTGGCAAACGCGAAGCTCGACTCACTCCCGCCGTCCGTGCCGTCGCTGGATGCACCGTCCGACGCTCGACTCAAATAGTTGCGGGCATGCGCTGCGGCCTCGTTCGCGTAGTACACGGGGGCGATGACCTTCACCGAACTGGTCGAGCGGCAAAAGGTGCAGCTGCTGCACTTGGTCCGGACTCAATTTGTTGTCGTCATGCAGGACGCTGTAGCGACACGTCTTGCTCGTCCCCTTCGAGCCGCTGTGCCCCCACAGGAAGAAGTCGAAGCGGTGGGGGTGGGTAATTCCAGTGTACGGTGCCAGCCTTCACGTTCCCTCGCTCAGCAACAGGAGAGGCTCGGGTGCAACCGCGCTTGTTTGCAACGATAAACGTCACCCGCGGACTGCAATTCTCCGAGATCATCTTGAACGCCAAGCGGATCGCACGCAACTCGGCGTGCAGAATGACGGACTCTTTGCCCTCGCTAACCCCGTCTCGGTAGTAAATCACGTGCTCCGGGATGCACGCTGTCTTCGCGTAGTACAGGAGCAATAGCTCGCGCAGCAAGTGAGGCAGTCGCTGGATCTCGTTCCAAGCCTTGCTCTGAACAGCCACGCGTGCTGCATATTGCGCGGAAAATCGGTCCATCGAAGCCACCACAGCAGCGATACACGGGCGCGAGTAGGCTGCGGATGCTCGATATCCGCTCCAATAACGATCGTGCGCGACGTTGAAATGAGCGGGAGCGGCTCGAGAAGAACGGCGTTCTTGCCTCCAAGGCGCATGTTGAGCTTCATGCACAGGTTGGAACAGTATGCGCGCAGACCCTTTTGCTTGCGCAGGTTTTTCGCGACGACGCACTGACACAGGATGCCGAGGGTTGAATCAGCCACTGCACCATACAATTCCGAGCACGAATCTGGCAAAATTACAAGAATCAGCTGCGCCGGCGTTCCGTCGGCCTCAAGTAGCTGCACGCACTGGGCCATTAAGTGCTCCGGTTGCGCTCCACGGTTCTCGTGTTCGCCAACAATAACCGGACCTTTATCCGTGAAAGGCATTCCACAATCTCGACCGACCCCGCGCAGTCTCTTGACAAATGCGTGCACATCTGCACGTGCGAAATCCACGACCCCCGAATTGTGGACTGGAATCCCCATCACGAACTTCTTGTTGCGTAAATTCCACTGACCGTCGGTTGGGCGCTCGCGAGTGTCTCGGTAGAGCAGGCAAGGCGCATCCAGAATGCGGCCTCTGACGATCTCCATGTGCAGCGCTATCTTCGCACCGAAAGCAGCCACATTCGGGTCATGCTCAAAGTCTGCGGTTCTAACGTGGTCTTGGATGTGCTGCTTACGAGTTGCGGGGGGGGGGGGGGGGCTGGCACGCCAATTTGCTCACTTGTGGCGATTCGGGCATGTCTTCTGCCCTTCCGACGTGCTGCCCTGCAACCACTTCGCACATTTCCGGTGGGAGCCACATTTGCCTGCTTCCCCCCGACATTAACACACGGCAAGTGAGGATACCGGAGCGGTCCGTAGCGCATGCTGAAGAACTGCGAGACAGACATCGAGGCAACATCGACGGTGATCATCGTCTTGTCAGCTGCGTGCTCGCTGACCCCGAAGATGGCGCGATCGGGATCTTGGCGGTGCGTCGTCGCTACTTCGATCTTCCGCAGGCCGTGCGCCAACACCCTCAGGCTTCGTTCCGGCAAGCTGCTTAAATCGCCGGGGCGTCTGGCGCGAAGAACGACCATGGCAAGGTTCATCAGGGGGCCACGCCTGTAAAACGCTGATGTCGCCTCATCCACAGCGAGGAAGAGCTTGTGCTGGCCAACGCGAATCGCCTGGTGGTATCCCCAGACCAGCTCTTGGGCATCGTCAAGCACCCGGACGTTCTTCATCGCAAATATGTCTCTCCCAACGGTGACGTACTGCTGCGCGGCTCGATAGCGCGCAGCTATGTCCAGCGCCTGCAGTAGCGGTGACAAGTTCATCGCCGAATTGGCATAATGGTCCTTCAAATTAATGACCTCACGCAGGGATACGTTGACCACAAAACTGCGTCGACCACCCGATACATGCAGACGCGCAATCGCTTCTTCAAGTTAGTATTACGGTGAACTCCTTCCTATTCCACTCGAACTTGCGTGGAGAATACAGTGCCGTCACCCCATTGTGGACGACTTGAAGACCACCGAATACGTCTTGGTGCTGACGAATAGTGGCATCGATCACTCTGCGCACTAGTGAACGCAACAGCGGTCGGGCGGGCGGCGGCGGTTCTTGGTCGCCAGACAACGGCCGCTGTCCCTACTGCCTGGCGCAGTGGACCCCCTTTCACTGGCGCCCGAAGAAGTACCCACCATCGTCTCTGTGAAAAGGCTCGGTGGATTTCCCCACCGAACCCAT
>JAIKVJ010005514.1:0-11150 GCA_024679225.1 Phytophthora pisi | reverse complement strand
TTTATGACTAAATATGGATGCGTTTTAAATACGGAAGCACGATGAGTGCTGTGATGGATCGTACCCACAAACTTTACGTGTCAAGAGTGATGGTCTCACTTCAACTTTGGATTTGCACCTGCTGGACGGTCAGACGAATGAACAAATTTGTCGATCTGGCCCTGCTCGGAAAAATGATGATCCGCTCTTCGCAGGCCAGTGGATGCATCAGTGATATCAAGCGCTGCACTTTACTTAACAGTAACTAGTCTTCAACTACTGTAGTCGTAGTCATTCATGCTCATGCTTGCCTCCGTGGAGTATTCGCCTTGCAACACGTCCAAGAAAGAGCTTGAAATCTGCCAGTATAAGAATAAAAAGTGATTAGACCATAGGTTACGACGACAACGTCGTAATTGAACGCACATTAAATGTCCTTGCCGTCGCGAAGAATCGTCCGAGGTCATTATCGCTCTGAAACAGCATGCACCGTTGTTAAAAGAATCCTACAGTCAAACGAAGCACATTCACACTACCTTGTGCCGATGAAACCAGGTGACTTTCGCGAGGTAGGCAAAGATGTCCCCCGACGTTGACCGGCGTAACAGTGCAGCCTGCTCACATTGAGTTCAAAGTCGCTGTGTGAGTAGGTGAGCAAACACTTCGATTCATACGGCACATTAACCTCGATGGTGCTCAAGATGGCTAAACACGTCTGGAAAAACACCTTCCAGCCAAACTCGAAAAACAGATCGAGGAACGCGATGACGTAGCGGTGGGGAAACAGCCGACACTCGGTGAATAACGTAAGGATCCAGCTGCGCACAAAGTAAGGTTACTCGTCATGACAAACCATTAATGTAGCTTTCGAAAGATCGGCATGCTCACCAAGATGCGTAGGTTGACGGGTGGATATCCCGGTCTGACAGGTGGGCATGAAGCCTTGGAAGATGCAACCGCAGAGCCTCGTCGAGCTGGAAATAGCGAAGATTGACATCTTTCATGTCGGGCCTGTAGACATCGTCCAGCCTGTATTTCTCTGTGAGCGCTAGAAACAGGCGAAACGCGATATCGCTGTTCATCTTCGACTCCTGCACCAGCACTGCTGCTACTGACGTCATACCCTGCTCCCAGCAAATTCACACAAGCCATTAGCATCGGTGCACCGCCGAACCAACTAAAAATAAGCTTTTAACCTGGCAGTATCCGATCTGCGGCTTCAGCATCATGAACACACTAAGTAGCTGGTGTGTACTGGACTTCCAGGCCATAAACTCGGACGATGAGTGCTGCGACTTGACCAAGAAATTGGGGCGCTTGTTGTTCGCCATCCTCGCCTGCAACTGCTGAAAGGTTCGATCAATGTCCTGCAAATAGCAACAAAGTAATTATCAGTCTCAGCCGTCAGCTCTTTCACTCCACCGCCAGCTCACTCTATCCAGAGTCCGCTTCTGCTCCAAGTGTGCTCCCCGCAGTCTGCGCTGCCTCGGCAGCTGGTGCACGAGCCACTGGTACTCGTCGCCCGAGAGGTCCGTGGGCACCACGAGCGACTGGCGCTTGCGCACCAGGAAGAGCCACTTCTCTCCGTGGCAGCCGAACGGCAGCATCTTGAAGCGCCACAGCAGCTGCCGGAAGGAGAACGCCGGCTGGGCGCCGCGCACCTGTGGCTGGCAGCTCTTGCACAGCACGTGGGGCTCGTTGCCGCACGAGCAGAATTGACACACGAGTGCGTGGCAGAACTGCAGCATTGGAAAATGTAGCCATATCCACACAGCAATTTAAAATAAAACAAATATTTTAGAGAACAAAATAATTCGATGGGATCAAGAAACGGCTGAAAACAATATTTTATGACGGACGCTGCAGGGCTTGGCCGGCCGGAAGCGGTGGCACGCCACCTGGCAGCACTGGCAGAACGCATTCGCCTCCATGGGCTCCGCGTCTGGCGGCGCAGCGGCGGCTCTGGCCGACGTCGCGGCGGATACGAGCGCGAGCGGGATCGCCATCTCTTGGCAGTCGTCGATCATATTCAACTCTGCGCGGGTATTTTTACACTCGTACAGCTGAGAGAGCCCGGTTTATGTGCCCATACCTATGTTGAAGCATACGAAACCTCTACTGAAGCATATGGCTACGTTGCAGTTGGACATGGCTGCATGTATGATACGCGTGCCTTCTACTTCTCGTCGTCGTCCTGCTGCTCGTCGCCCTCGCCGTCGTGCTCGGCGGCGTCCTCGCCCTCGGCTTCGGCTTCGGCCTCCTCGGCGCTGTCCTCCGTCACCAGACCCTTGTTCCAGAGCTGACGACCTGCAGCGATTGCAACGATGGGGACGTTATGTTAGACAGGAAGCTCACGGTTTCTTCAGTCGACGTTTCAGGGCATGCGTGCTGCGTGTATTGGGCGATACCGTACCTGTGAGCTTTGCCGTGGCCTCGTCCTTGAGAGAGGTCTTCTGTTGGCCACGCATCTCGGCCTCGAACTTCTCCTTCCAGGCCGCGAACGTCTCGACTGTCACGGGCGTGCCTGCAAATGTGTCAGCAACCCACAAGCCGTTATAGCGACACCAAACCTAGGAGCAAGCATATCTCGTATGCCTCGGTAGTCAGTCAGCAAGCACGCAAGTAGGGCTCGTACCGTGGAACTCGCGTCGCTTCTCCTCTGCGTCTGCGTTGGCCTGTACGTGATCAGTCGCGACGTTAGCAGCTGAAGACTCTTTTTGAGCAAGTCGTCTCTCCCTTACCTTCTCTAGTTTGTCCGCCTCCACCTTCTCCTCCTTCTTCTTCGTAAGCTCCATGCGACGCAGCATTTCCTGGTGCTCCGATCCGTCCTGTTCAATGCACAGATTGAATGATTCACCACATTCAGCACCGGAGCAGAAGCCGTCAACGGTGACAGCGGCAGCAGCAGCAACGTACATTTCCCTCCCGGTTGTTCTCCACTAAATATTCCCGCACCGCTTCGCTCAGCGTGTACATCATGGCCATGCCCATGTTCTCCCCAACCTGCTGCGCCAGCAACTGCTTGATCTCCTTCACCTGGCTGTCCGCCAGACCTTTCTTCACAACAACCTCAATCTACTCGGAGGCACCACCACAACCGCCATGACCACAACAACAACGCCAATCATCACCAATTCATCCATCGCAGCACCTCACACCAGCAACCGAGCAAAACACGAAGCGAACCTTAGGCTCCACGTCCGGATACGTCTCCGGGATCTCCGCCTTGAGCAGCAACGCAACTGCAATACGCAAAAATCCAATTTAGTCACACCAACATCGTCTTGTCAGCTGCACTACGTTCGGCCTTATACCAGCCTCAACGCCGTTGCAGCAGCACCACGGCAGACGCACCGAAGTTGTTCTCGCCGTCCTGGTTGGGCACCACGTGCACCTGGTACGTCAGCGGCTCGTCCGACAGCTCTGCATCCACCATTCAGCAATAGTCAATAAAACCGCCAAGCTACAACACAACGCTGCAATGATCCGCCCACGCACTGGTGAAGTCGTCCATGTAGATGGCCTCGAGGGCCTCCACCTCCATGGCCTGCTCCTCCTTGTAGTCTGGATCACACCACAGCAACACCGTGATTAGCTACAACCATCCTTTATCATGTGGATGCAGAAGCGTTGGCTCTGGGAGGCTCAAGAGCTCCGCGCCAAGGCGTCAGGGAGCGCGTCGCCCGCAGGCAGGTTGCCATTCGTACCAGTCATCTTGAGGCGAAAGTGTAGTCCCCTCTCGCCAGCTGGTGATTGGTTGAATTTCAATTTTTTCGACTGCTGATTGGCTGCAAATGTCGACGCAGTTATAATCATGATGGACGAGGACTACAAGCTCGCCAAGGAGGCGTTCGTGGCCGGCCTCCAGGGCACCAGCGCGCGCGAGGTCTTCCTCGTGTTCGCCATAGCTCCAGTGAGTAGACGCGTTTGCGGTCGCTGTCGTGCAAGAACGACCGCAAACCGATGAGAACTCGAGGCGCGGAAGACTAAGGCGCAATGTTGTTACGTCGTGGCAGGGGAGCTTATGGCTCTACTCGGAGCTTATGCTGCTGCTGGAGGTCGTGGGCATTCGACAATTGGGAGCGGGCAACTTGGTGAGCAGCAGAGTCATCGTGATACTTTTACGGCTGGAGTTAGACTGCTGATGGAGATGTAATCGCTTGGCGAGGCAGAACTTGGTGGCGACGATCCTGCTCGAGTTTGCAGTGACCGTGTTGCCGACGATGATCGGTTTTACGTTCGCCGAGTACGCGGTGCCGCTGCTGGCGATGGTGTACTCGCTGGCAGCGATTCTTAGTGCTCTGTCCTGGTTCCACGCCAAGGAGTTCATTCACAAGCACTGCAGGAAGGAGAAGATGAACCAGCTACTGGGGAAGGAGCTGCCGTTCCTGACCAACTTCCGCGCACAAATCATGATCTCGACGTACGATGTTGGCACTCGCTTTGCAATGTTTTGCTGTGGTGCTGATTTCTAGTCTTCTATGGCTTTGGCGACGCAGGTGTTTCGCGATTCTGGCTGTTGACTTCATGGTTTTCCCTCGCCGCTTCGCCAAGACGGAAAACTATGGCTTCAGTGTGGTGAGCGATAAGGCCTCTGGCAGTAGTGCTAGGTAACAACAGTGACAACTAATCTGGGTGTGGTTGTAGATGGATATTGGAGTTGGCGCGTTTATCGTGTCGTCCGCGATTGTGTCAGCATCTGCGCGTCAGGCTCGCCCCAGCATTGGCACGAAGAGAGCCCACTCGGACCAGAAGCCAGCGCAAAGCTTTGTTCAAAAGCTTTACGCGTTCCTCCGACCGATTGCACTTGTGCTCGTGTTCGGGATTGCGAGGTTCCTGACGGTCAAGGGTGTCAACTACCAGGTACGCATATGATTTTGATGCGATTCAACGCCTCCAAATTGACGCGAGATGATACTTGGATATTAGGAGCACGTATCCGAGTATGGTGTGCACTGGAACTTCTACTTCACGCTTGCGGGAGTGTATCTGGTGTACTCCTTCCTTCGCGCTTTCGGCAAATGGGCTTCGGGCCCCGCCGTCGCGATTCTCATTGTTTGTGGTATGCATCATGGACAGGAAAATGGTTTGGTATCCAAATTCTTATCATCAATGCATGACATGTTCTTTCTAGGCTATCAGGTATATTTGTCCCAGCTCGGCGGCGAAGAATATATCCTGGATGCACCTCGGGACAATTTGATGAGCCAGAACCGCGAGGGAATCCTAAGCTTGGCAGGTGCGTTGATTTCGATCGGTCTGTCAGTGACTGGCACAAGGCAATCTTATTTTCTCTCAATATCCTTCGCCCAGGCTACTCTTCGCTCTATTTGCTCTCCGTTTATGCGGGTGAATGCATTTTCGGCTATATGGACTCCAACGGGGCGAAGCTGCACCGTAACATGAGGTGGCTCGTGATCAGCCTCTTTGTCGTGGCCGCATTCCTCTGGGCTACGACGTTCCTCTCCGTGCGCCTCGTTGCACGTCCGTCACGTCGTATGGTACGCATTCTCCTCTCGTTTGTTGGGGTCTCGACAACAAACGGCTCAGTAGTTCGTGTTTCGTGTCCACAGCTCAACTTGTCGTATTTGCTATGGGTCATGGCCGAGTCGATCACATTGCTGGCGCTCTACTGCGCGATCCAGACTGTATGGTAAGTTACGTGATACCTAGGTCTCTAATGACACTGAACCTATCTTCTGACAATCCTTGCCAACTACAGTATGCTTCCGAGGGTGCCTCTGCTGTTCCAGGGGATCAACCACAACCAGCTCTTCGTCTTCATCGTGGTAAGCCAGATTGGGATCATGCATCTTCTCCACCATACTATGGTGTTAATGAGCTTGTGTTCATTTACTGCAGGCCAACCTGATGACGGGCGCCGTGAATTTGAGCATGCACACCATCAGCACCAGCACAGGCGTGGCCTCCGCAGTGCAGCTGCTCTACATGCTGGCAGTCTGCATCCTGGCCTCTGTGCTGCAGTACGCGCACATCCGCATCAAGCTCTGAGCAGCGGAGTGCGCCGACGTACTTGTGGTACTGCGTACACCGCGAATTAACAAGTCTCAACAAAAACGCACTTAAATCGCGGCTCCCGGCCGGGTCTCTGTTCGACTGTGCAGACCATCAGAATCGGCACCGCACGGCCAAGTTGGCAGCCTTCGCCTTGGGGTCCACGTCTCCGCATGCAGCGGCCCCCAAGCCCATGCATGCGGCCGCTTCTGGTCGAGGACGTCGTCGCTGCTGTCTCCGATTGCTAAGAGCCGAAGGCTGCGGGCCGCCGGCCAGCTTTTGGCTACAAAGAGATGTGCCCATGCGGAGAGCCACACGTTTTCCATGGCGATCTTCCAGCAGTGACCTATCGTGTGGTGCACCCAAAACCTGTGTGAATATATCCCCCGCTAAAGTCCTGCTTCAGCCCATCGCTTTTCACTTGCGAACAAAACCTCTATTTTCGAATCCCCCGTGTAACCAACACCGTGTCACAAAATCGCGATTCACAGGTGTGTGACCCGCGTAACGGAGCTCGTGGCCGCTGCTGATGACATCACACTTCGATTCGCGCCCACGCCCGGAAGCACCGACGGAATCTCCGCGCTCGGCCGTCGCCACCCATTGACGAACAAGAAGCTGCCATGGCCCCCATCGAGACCGACAAGGCCGTGAGCGCCAACGGTGCGTGCACGCGCGACCTTCGCGTCTTCGTGTTCTGGAGCGACTCCGATCTCACTCTCCGTGTCTGTCTTTCTTCTGTGTTACAGAGGGTCTGCACCAGCGCAAGGGCGCTGCTGCCGCCGCCTCGGCCGACAAGGACGCCACCTACACGTGGCAGGACGTGGCCAAGCACAACACGGCCAAGAGCGCCTGGGTCATCATCCGCGGCGTCGTCTACGACGTCACTGGTGCGTTCACACTGCAGATACTCTGAAAACACCCCAAAGTAAAATCCTAACCTGTTCCTGCGTGATGGCACCACCAGAATGGGCGGACCGTCACCCCGGCGGCCGCGAGCTCGTGCTGCTGCACGCCGGACGCGAGTGCACGGACACGTTCGACTCGTACCACCCCTTCTCCAACCGCGCCGACAAGATCCTGGCCAAGTACGCCGTTGGTAAGCTCGTGGGCGGCTCCGAGTTCCCCCAGTACAAGCCCGACACGGGCTTCTACAAGGAGTGCTGCGAGCGCGTGCACCAGTACTTTAAGGACAACAACCTGGACCCGCGCAGCCCGTACTCGGGCATGTGGCGCATGATGATTGTCGCTGCGCTCGGCGCCATCTCGTACCTGGGCATGAACCAGCTGCTCTCGGACAACATCTACGCGCACTACGCGTGGGGCGCCCTCTTCGGCGTGTGCCAGGCGCTGCCGCTGCTCCACGTGATGCACGACGCGTCGCACGCCGCCATCACCAGCAGCCCCACGGGCTGGAGGCTCATTGGCCGCTTCGCGATGGACTGGGTGGCCGGCGCCAACATGGTGTCGTGGCTCAACCAGCACGTAGTGGGCCACCACATCTACACGAACGTGGCCGGCGCTGACCCCGACCTTCCCGTGGACTTCAAGAGCGACGTGCGCCGCATTGTGTACCGTCAGGTGCTGCTGCCCATCTACAAGTTCCAGCACTTGTACCTGCCGCCGCTGTACGGCGTGCTCGGCCTCAAGTTCCGCGTGCAGGACATTTTCGAGACGTTCATCTCGCTCACGAACGGTCCGCTGCGCGTGAACCCGCACTCGGTCGGCGACTGGGTCGAGATGATCCTGTCCAAGGCCTTCTGGGCGTTCTACCGCATCTACATCCCGCTGGTCGTGCTGCAGGTGGACTCGTCCCGCTTCTGGGGCGTCTTCTTCCTGGCCGAGTTCATGACGGGCTGGTACCTGGCCTTCAACTTCCAGGTGAGCCACGTCTCCACGGCCTGCGAGTACCCGGGCGGTGACGAGGAGGTGACGGCCATCGAGGACGAGTGGGCCGTCTCGCAGATTAAGTCGTCGGTGGACTACGGCCACGGCTCGTTCCTCACGACGTTCCTCACGGGCGCCCTGAACTACCAGGTGACCCACCACCTCTTCCCGGGCGTCTCGCAGTACCACTACCCGGCCATCGCGCCGATCATCATCGACGTGTGCAACAAGTACAAGATCAAGTACACGGTGCTCCCCACGTTCACGGAGGCGCTGGCCGGCCACTTCGACCACCTCGTCGTCATGGGCAAGATGGGCAAGCCCGTGTCCGTCCACATGGGCTAAGTCATTCAGTCGACTTGGCCGTCATTATTCGGGTGCGGAGGAGAAGATCCTCCCCTGCTTGGCCTGCTGTTCCACGTTGTTGCGAGCTCGCTGCTGATTGCGAGTGGCGATACAGTTGGGCTGCGCAAGGTGAAGGGACAACGGTGTGTGTGCATTTTGGTGGTCAAGTTACCGACAATAATCCATCCTTTCTTGACAACTCAATTGTGTGTAGAGTGTTCGTGCTGGTGGTCTCAGTTTGGTTGCGAGCAGGGACGTTGGCTCTGAGTTCTGGCCAAGTGAGCCCGCGAGTCGCACGCTGCGACGTGCTCGGACCAGAAGACTGAAGTCGGAAGCAGATGGTGAGTCAGCAATGGTCGGCATTTTAATCATCTGCTGGCTTGGTGGTCGAAGCTCACACGAAAAGGAAAAATGACCAAATCGGTATGAAATCGCATTTTAAATGCCAAATCGGTAGGTGTCGCCCATCGCTTCTCCTTCCATGAAAACATGTGCTACTATAAAATTATGCATACCGGTCAAGACATTCACGGCATATCTATCCTCCTACGTGGCAATTCTGCGCTTCTTGCAAGTCCGTCGGTTGTGGCCGACTTGGTTGCAGCCTCCGCAGCGATATCTCGACTCGTTAGCACCTTCGCCTTTGCTCCTGATTCTTTTCTTCCGCGCTTCGCTGTTGAGAGCGGCGGTCTCGTCGACCCGTCTGGGTTGATTTCCTGGTCTAGCGGCAGCTGCACGGCTACATTTTTAAACGCCTGTGCATACTTCTTCGCCCAGCACGGCGGTCACGAGGCCGTGATTGGTTTGACGGGGTTGGCGGAGTACGTCGTGGCCGGGACCAGGAGCGCGTGGAAAGCCAGGGTGTTGTTGGGCTCGAGCGACATGCCGATGCTCTGGGTCCTCATACAACTTGGTGTGAGCGTTTTGTGAATCCCTATCACAACAGCAAAACGATAAAAAACACTTTGAAGCAAAGCCGTTTTCTCATAAGCTCATCGCATACCGGTTTGGACATTATCTTTTTGTAAAACATACGCCTCAAATTTGAAAATTTTCATATGTTTCCAGCATACCGATCCGGTCACCCAACATACCGATTTGGCATTAAAAATTGATTTCATACCGATTTGGTCATTTTCCCCACACGAAAACCATGAACTTGACCATGTTGAAACATTCTCACGCTCGTCTACCAGCACGCGCGAGTGTCCTTTCAACGCTATGAGAGCGTTCGAGGCCGGCACCTTGCTTCGAGGTCGTCGCGATGAAGTTTCGAGTTTCATGGCAATCAACGACCGACCGCAGTGTGCGCCGATCCCGATCAGCCGCTCTTCGTTCAACCACTGGGCGCTCGAGTCGTGGATGCCCAGCATTCTTCTCGTTCGTGGGCCCTTCCCTGGCCACGCCGCCCCCACGACACGAACGAGGTTGGCGCCTCCAATCGCTCGGACCGGATAGCCGGCAGTTCAGTCTTTGATTCACCAAGTACAGAGCTCACAGTCAGACACAACTATGGTCTCCGTGGTCTCATCCAGGACGGCCATTGTGCCGCTGCTATTGCTGTCGGTCGCTCGGCATTTCACCCAGGCGCACACGTGGATCGACTGCCTTGACACAGACCGCTCCAAGCTCTACGACCAGAGCGCGTCTTACATCTTCGGCGGAGCAGGGGGCAACGGATTCTGCGCAGGCTACGGCGCGGGCTACCCTGGTCGCGGTGACTCCAGCATCGGCACGGAATACACGCACAAAGTGCTGAAGAACGACGTCGAGGCTGGCGCTCCCGTGTGCGAGGATGTCGGTCCGAACACTTACGGGGATTGGCGCAAGCGGTTGTCGGTGACGTCAGGACAGACCGCGTACTTTGCCTATCTGCCTAACGGGCACATCGTCAAGGACAAGAAGGGCGTCGGAACCCAGCACGGAGTCTACTGGACCGGTCAGGCCGGCACATCGCTCCAGTCCACGCTCGACATGAAGCCCGAGAATCTGTTGGACGGGCACACGATGGACTACGACGATGGAAACTGCGGCGAGACGGTCGACTACAACGGGAACCCCAGTGGCCGTGCAGGTGACGGCAAGCCCTGCATCGGCTCGTTCGTTGTGCCGGCGGGCACAGCCCCCGGAACCTACAGCATGGTCTGGTACTGGACGTTCTGGCTGGACAACCAGGGCGCGTATAAGGACCAGGAGATGGCCAAGGGGTACTTTGGCGCGGCGTACTCGACCTGCTTCGAGGTCGAAGTGACGGCCGGTGACGGTGGCAATTCGTCTACGACGCAGCAGCAGCAGCAGCAGGGCCCCGGGACGGTAGCGCCGTTCAACCCGACCCAGGATCAGGTTGGAGCTGAAGCTGCTTTGACGCCTCCTCCGGCAGTCACGCCGGCGCCGACGCAACCTTCGACGCCGCCCATTGTTGCAGCAGCAGCGCCACCGGCCGAGGAACAAGTAACGCCGTCAGCTCCCGAGGCTACGCCAGCGCCCGCTGCTCCTGAGGCTACGCCAGCGCCCACAACTCCCGAGGCGACGCCAGCGCCCACTGCTCCTGAGGCAACGCCGGCTCAAGCATCTCCCGAAGTGCCGGCAGAGGTACCGGCAGCCCCTGAAGTGACGCCCGCGCCTACAGCCCCGGAAGCAACGCCTGCTCCAGCGGCCCCTGAAGTGACTCCATCGTTTGCAGTTCCGGAAGTTGAGACGATGGAAACCAATGCTCCCACAACACCCATCCCCGAGACTCCAGCCACGCCGACGTCAGCGTCTACAGGCTCGGTGTGTCGCCGGCGTATGCGTTCCTAAGTGGTAAAATACAGTAGATGCGTTGGCCGATTGCAGGCCGTGTTTTTGGTCGCGTCCCGGTGGCATTATTGTGCTTTGCATCCGTATTGGCAAAACTGAATAACAAAACTCTGTTTAAAAGTCTG
>JAIKVJ010005513.1:0-11484 GCA_024679225.1 Phytophthora pisi | reverse complement strand
GAGAGTCTGATAGATCTCATACGCTGTAGTCTTTTCCTTGACCATGAGGACGTATTGGTCGTCGATGGTCTTGATCAGGAACGCCTTGGCTTTCGCTTTCATGTGGCGTAGCTTCTTGGCGTTCAGCTGTCGGCTCTTGGCCTTCAGCTTCTCAGCTTGGTCCAACTCCTGCTTCTTCTGGGCAGTGAAGGACAGGACCACGGGAGTTTTTTCCTTCTCCATGTCCACATCACCGTCGTCTCCGGCGGAATCATCCGAGCTGCCATCAGAGGACTCACTTGACGAGGAGTCTTGCGGCGAGTCGGGCTTGGCCACACCGTGGAAGTCCGGATGACAGGCCGGGCTGAGTTCTTTGTCTTCGCCGAGGTCGACGTCCGAGTCCCCAGCGTAGTCTGCTTGAGTGACGAAGCCGAGGAGGTTCTTGCCGTCGAGAGCTGCGGTGACACGGGTCTTCCAGATGATGAAATTCTTGTTGTTCAGGCGAGGAAAGTCGCGGTCGTTGGCGGGCGAGGCTTACGTTGGGCTCATAACCTGTTGCGGGGATATTCTTGAGCACGTGGAAGAACGGAGACATGAGGAAGAGGTAGAAAAAGAAGTTGTGATTCATAGAGCTTAGTGTCGGCTCCGGGGCTTCTCCTCGGAGCCATTCATGTTAACCCTGCTAGAACTGTTAAGCAAGTGTGAAAGGTTTGTGTACAACGCACATACTGATAAACAAAATGAAGATTCTATATGATGGGATGTCCCGGCTTGGGATTGTTCCCTTTGTGCGTGCTGGACATGCTGACCGTGGTCGTACCTGTCCATGCCCCCCCTCACGGAATCAACTATGTCTCGGAGTTGATTATGTCTCGCTGTCACACCGAAGGACTTGCGTAGTCCGCGGGTTGGGTGTACGTTCTTCGCACATAGATCAACATGTTTCCAGTCCAACTTGCGGCGGTCGGGCAACTTTAACTCACGGTGACCCGGCAATTTCAACTCGTTGTGACAGGGATGTTCATGGAGGGCGAGCATTGGTGTGGTCCCAAGAGGAATACGTGAAGTTAGACGGCCGCCAGGGTAGCTAGAGTCGTGCGACATACAAGCCGAGTTATCCGTAACATGGCTGGCAGTTAACCGTTGACAGCAGGTTAAACGAGAACTCAGTATGGGTTTTCCTACAAAAATTCCCTCTAATACATAATAAAATTATTCTCCATTTGTATAATTAATTACCGAGTTAAGAAACCTGTTTTGTAAAGGGTACTTTTGCTCCCATTTGGAGGCTAATTTTATTTCAATCCTGGTTTGGTCCTGCGGACCAAAACGGCCATACCTACATTAGACCTTTTTTAATAGCTTCCGCCATGAATGGTTTAACGGACTGGGCGCTGAACGAAAACTTCCACTGTAATGGGTTCACCAAGTGCGAAATCGCTATTTTCAGTTCAAATAGTGATTGGCTTGTTCAAGCTGTGAGGTTTTGTCTAAAAAGAACAAGAAATACGTGTTAAAGCACTCTATTTGTACTGACCAAACAAGTGCATCATCCAGACCCGAATTCGTTGACGCATGCATGGAAAATTAGGTAAGTAAAATCATCCTGTTGCTCTACGCCGCTCGTGGTGGTCGTTTCTGCGACGAAGGCTAGCGACGAGACGCGCGGATAGCGAACAGCTTCTCATTGGAAGATAACATGAGCCAGGAAAATACAAGGGGATAGAAGCGAAATGTCGAACGAGCTACAAAATGAATAAGACCGGCCTCACGAGCGGCTAAAGCATGCACGGAAACAGATGGCGCGTCAAATGCTAGCATTGCCACGACAACAATCATGCACCATACCCAGATCATAGCGCTGTGAACACTCACCAGGTCGTACAAATGAAGCTGCTGAGGGGTGTGAAGGGACGCTTAGATAATACCATGTCTCTTAACGGGGATGTCATAGACCGCCTTGAAGGAACTGAAAATCGTCCCAGCGGTATTTGGCGAATGTTGCCGGCACTACGGAGTTGTTCCGGAGATGTTGCGCCAGATCTCTTTAAACGTGGTCAAAGAATGCATGGTATGTGTTTCAGGCCAAGAAAATGTGAGTGAATAAAAATGGTTAGTAGTTGCTCGGTCTTGCGAGATGCGGGGCCCCAGGTCTATTAGTGTGTTATCCTGTCCGGTGACGTGTCGTGATGAAAAACGCAGGTTGAACTCCACTTCCCACAGCGCTAGTAATCTGAGAACCGTTTGTGTCCGAGGATTTCGACTTGGAAACTTGGGTTGTCACGAGGTAGCAGATATGTTAACGGTGATGAAGCCGATGTGCGTTGGTGATAAAGTTATTGGCCGCTTCTACTCGGGTAACCACAAGCAAACGGCGAAAGTAAGAGACAAGAGCTCACAAACATTGAAATGAGCTGGCGTACCCCAGGTAAAAACTCGTACGTGAGCAACTTGTGTCTTGATACGTCGGCCACGCACAGACTGTAATTTGAAGCATCCACGAAAATATCGAGGCCGGCCGGGGGAAAGTCGCCGAAGTTTTGTAACGGAGCGCCATTGAGGTTTCCCGAGTCGAGTATACGAACCCACCACGCTAGATCGCCCGCCATCGAACGCGAGATGTGGACTCGGTGTAGGCGGCACGACCCGAATTCAGCACTACGCAGTCGTTGCAGGAATATCCTGGCGGGGCGGATGCAAGTGGCGACGTGACGCAACAACTACAACTCGAACAGGGAGCGATACTCCGTTTGCGTCAGGGATCGTGATTACAGAGCTTGTATCACTCGAGTCCGAGCCTTTAACCCCTTCAAACCGGTCGCTGTATAAGCTGCATTACAATGGCTTGGCTATGTGACCATTACCCTGTATATACAGCATAAGGAAATTAAACTTGATTTGAGTATCAACTCAAACAAACCATACAAAATACAAGTCAAAAATATTGGGCAAGAGACGAGTGTTATTCCTAGCCGCTGTGGTTAGGCTGTTAAAGTACCACTCCCAATTTGTCGATATTTCCGATAATATTTTGAAGGTTTGACACAGTCATTTAGTGGCAAAATAAAAAGCTAACAGGTGATTTTGCGCCTCTGCCTCAGACCACTCATTTGAGATTTCGAGGAAGCGATGGTGGACACGCGAGGAACCACGCCAAACGAAGAAAAACCTGCTGCTCCGGATGAAGAGCGGGGGGGGGCGTCAACTTCAAGGCGGTCTGGTCAGGATTCAAGGCGGCAGGATGGACATCCAAGCCACCCCCGCGAGGCATCGGCACTCTCTGGAAGTACATTCTACCAGGACGCGACGCGAATGGTGCTGAAGGCGTCGACTACTTGCTCGGAGAGCAAGCGGTGGTGAACCACGCTGTTCAGCGTAAGTGTTATGATGTGAGGCTAAACTACCAATTATCTAAGTAATCTATATGTGTGTGGGTTTGCAGTCGCCCTGAAGGAGAGGACAGAACGTGCCGCTGCTGCCCCTTCTGTCGAGGCTGCAGCTGAGGCGTCTCCCGGACGCCCAGCCGAGGCTGCTGGCGCATCTCCTGCCACGCCAGCCACGGACGATCCGCCCGCAAGTGCCGACACCTCAATCGCTGCGTCTACGTCTGCTCAGGAACCTGAGGATGGAACCGCACCATCGAAGCAACCCCTACCGACCCGCCAGACCTCAGCGCCAAAGCCGAGCAAGTCGACCAAGACCATCAAGACCACCAAGCAGTCCAAGTCGTCCAAGGTCAGGTTGGCGAAGTCGCCAAAAACAACAAAGAAATCGACACGCGAGTCGCCAGCTTCCAAGTAGCCAGCCTCCAAGTCGCCAGCTTCCAAGTCGCGCTCGAGTTCGGCGCGTTCGTCGGCCGCTGAGTCACCACCGGCTGCTGCGCCATCGACGCCTCCGACAGGTTTGTCCATTATTGCGTTATCTCAGCATTGAGGTTTTTGTGTATATGCTGGTTATGTATGCTGTATGATACAGTTCCTGGTCCTACCCAATCGTCACCACCCAATCGTAGAAGCACGGACGGAACCTCGGTCGACCGCAGTCCACCGAGATCGGATACCCACAAGAAAAGTGATGAAGCGACTAACCAAGTTAAAACAAGTCGTAAAGGCGCGCGTGGTTGTATGCAGTATATACCGGATACTGCTTGACGCTAACACGTATGCTATTCTGTATCAGGTAATGCAGACACAGACGCCAGAGTGCTGAAGCGCCAACTGAAGTTGAAGTAAACATGGGAGCGGGTACATTCAAGCGACTATGCTGTATATGCGTGATATCACTTACGCCTAACACGTATCTTATGCTGAATGTTGTGTTGTATTATTAGCTGCGCAACCGCGTTATGACATCTGTGGGGCTGGTTGGCCGTCTCCAAGTCGTAGAAGCGGCTCGAGTCCGTCACATTTTCCTGGTCCTTCTCGTTGAACCGGCCCGTGAGTTTGCTGTGGTGGCGATCGACATGGTCCAAGTCGCGATGGCCGCGCGGGTCATTGCGCTCGGTGGCCTGCTCGGCATCCGACAGCATCGACGAAAATGACGAAGAGCTGTTTGCGAAGGAAGAGCGCCACTTTGCAGACAAGTTTCTTGAGTCGTTGGGAGGCTAGGAGACGGTGCTCGCCGGAGATTTGATCGGCCCTGCACTTAAAGATCTCTCGACGACTGGGTGGGACGAACTGGAGACTCCTGAAGTCGCGGCGTATCTGGAGACGCCGTATCAGCCTGTCGCTGATAACGATGAGTATCCTGAGCTCTGGCAAGGGCGACACGGACCCCGGCAAGAAGCTATGAAGCGTGGAGCGTCTCCCATCTCCCTCTTCTTCCTGTTCATGCCCGTAGCCATGTGGCAACACATTACAGAGTGCAGCAACTGCACGAGCAGCTCGACAATCGCGTCGACGCATACTTCAAAAGGAAAGAGCAAAACGACCGAAAAGACAAAGCGGCTGGTCGAGCGGCTTCAACGGCGAAGACCAAGACACGGCGAGATGTGCGACAAGACTTCCTGTCGGTCAAGCCTGTCATGCCGCACGAGCTGTGCATGTATATAGGCCTGCTGATTGCCCGCCCGATCATGCCAAAGAGACAGGGATAACGATCCTCCATTGGCCAATTATCACATTGTCATCATTTGATTGCATATCTGACAACTTGAATATAGTTTAGCGGTAATCTCGACTTGTCTGTGCTACCGGAATCCCGATATTTAGAGAGATTATTTCCTACGAATCTAACGCTTGAGAGAACATAGTCCGTGTGTGCCCTGCATAAACTTACCAACATGCATCACACGCCAGGTCGCGCGGCTACAGCACTGTGCATAGCTCATACTATGCTCTATATATACGGGTTAGAAGTGGTTTTACTCCGTCGTATACATATCCTTAGATGTAACCAAGCCCTGATGAGCCCAGTTTTTGACAGTGTCCTTACCTCCCCCTTCCCTATCGTATACAATTTTCTATATGTTAATACGCTGTATATACAGCATAGACACGGGGAAAATTCCTTCGATTTGAAGGGGTTAAGACCTATTACTCGGGCATCGAGACTGTCGGTGCACAAGACCCAACACCTTCAACCGTTGGTGCCAGCCCGTAATTTTTTCTTCGTTGATAGATATCGGGTCCGAGATTGCTATCATTGCGTGACGAAGCGAGCGCTCGGCTTCTTCGCACACATCGGGATATGCGTTTACGGTGTTGACGATCATGACAACCCAATGGTAGTTTTACAATGGTTGTCTGGTATAAGTTCACAGTGTTGAACCATGTACATCTGAAATCGCTCCACCCTAGAATTCGTATTCTGTCGGGGACAAGGTCAATTCAAACAGGGCAAATAGGTCGAGAACGAGAGCTTTAGCTTCTGGTATGCGACAGACACTACCCGCGTGGATACCCACCTTGCGGGCAGCCGCGGCAACGTCGCCGTCCATGAGGGTTGTCAGCTGAGGTGGGTTAGATTCTTCGGCTATGGAAAGCACCTGTCGGACGACCGAGGTGCAAGGTTGGTATGTCAGAGCTGGCGTGTCTCTTACCCCGTTACACATCAGCGTACAGTCAATATCACCGTGTTATCCAGGGTTGCATACTAGCTGAGTTCGCAACATGAACTATGTAAACTGGAAAATTTTTTACTGGCTCAGTAGATTCGATTGACACATCAGTGGGGGACAACTCAGTACATACCTACTGGATTATCCTGGCAGTGCTACTGTAGTTGGCCTACTTTGGCTCGCTACTTTAGCTTACACGTGCGTGCGTAAATGTGAGGAAGCGTAGCTTTGTATAAATTAGAGTTAATTATACTCGGGCCTCCGAGTATAGATTAATCTAAATAAACGATCCAAATAATGTTTTTGGGTTAAAATGAGAACTGCTATTTTTGTTTTATGTTTCTGACTTCCTCTAAATGTAATATTCTAAGATAGGAATCTGCCAACGGCTGGTTGGCAGAATTCCAATGCTATGCATGTCGCTCATTGGCTAAGAGATGCTGCTCTCAGCCAATAGGAATCCTAAGTCTCTATGGACCACGTAAATGTATGTAGTCTTTGGTGTGTCTACACCAAGGTCGAGAAAGTCTTTCGAACCTCTAACAGACGTCGTATCTGTTAGAGTTACAAGTGACTGTAGCCACTTGTTCGTGTAACCCTGTTACAGCTACTCTATTGTACAAGAAACCCAATAGGGATTAATTCGGGGCTTCAAATATGTGGTCCACAGAAAAGTAGGTATCGAGTCAATACAAATTTCAAGTGTAAGGGTCTTATAAAATTTTATCAAAAACACAAATCGACTGATTTACACGAGTTTTATTACAAAGTATCGCAGGATGGAGGCATAAATGACATCTCACCTTAATTTTAGTGCCTTCTATGGTGCAATACGTTAGACGCATACGCGTACGTATCCGATCGCTCATGTTAGGGACTATGGGTTTGAATTGTTAATCGAACGTTTACGTAGGTGTATTACCTTACAAAGGTCTATTCCGCTCTCAACTGGAATCTCCACCGGTCTTCATGCTGCTGCCAGACACGAGACAAGTACGAGACCAGCACGGCGTCGCCGGACAGAGAACAGCAAGAAATCACCGACAACGGACTGGCACGCACCATCTATCTCTCTTTTACAAGTGGCTGTTCTCGGCGCCGCTAGCGCCTTCATAAATCTCGGTCTTCACTTTCTCTGCTAGCGCACACCTTCTAGTTCAAGGCTTAATCCTCTCACAGATTCCAAGATAATTTCGAAATTAGAGCGTACTTCTCTGTCCCATGAATTTATAGGTATTTCATAAAACTGGGAATATATTTGCTTCTAATTCATATTTTTAAGCAAGTAACGTCTTGGTATAAAGTTTAAAGCAATATGCATAGGCTGGAGGTTGGCTGTTCACATTCTGCAAGAATTGATGCGGTCACAGCACGTTTACTATTACCGGGTTTAGTCCAAACAAGGTTTTTTTCTCGTAATTGATACAAAAAATAGCGATAAACCATCAGAACTTCAGGATGGCTAGAGCTTACCAAGATTAGCTTTGTGACCCCATGAAAGCGTGTGAAAAGCTCTCGTGACCGAGATATTACGCCTAAAAATTGCAAGGTTTTTCTAATCAGGTGTGATATGATTGGTCAAAATTGGCCCTAACCATCATGAGATGGCCAATCAAATTCATTGTTAGGTACACACAAAAAACTAACTACTTATAAATTGGTGGGGCAGAGAAATATGCTCTGCTCAAGAGACTACAAGGAAACACCGTACGATCTCTACTAAATGCGGATCCGACTAAGTGCGCATTCCATCTGCGGTTGCATGGGGCGTAAAACTTGCTACACTGAAGAGGAGTCTCCCAACCTTCGGCCTCACCAAGCACCTCGCATTGACGACGCCACCGCGGAGATGCCGGCCCGGAATCTGGATAAGCCAGCTCAGGCTGGCGCGGGTCGTGGGCAACCAGCCGACGTGGGTTAGGAGCTGCCTGCCCAGCAAGACCAAGTGCCCCCTGCGACGTACCGCCTGTTCAGCATGGGCCAGCTCCACCCACGGCCCCAATGCCGTCCTCAGCTTCGCCGACCGCGGACCAAATCTTGGCCGAGCTTGTGCGAATGACGGGTGTGCAGCAAACGGCCATCCAGACAAGCAATGTCCAGATGCAGGCCTTCATGCTTCAGCAGGCATAGTTCCAACAGGCAATGTATGAGAAACAGGCACGTGCTAACAACCAAAAGCAGAAGGCCAACCCTCCTCGATTCTAGGGGCGACCCGATGAAGATTTGGAGCTCTGGCTATTTCACATCGAGGAACACTTCGCCATGTATGCTGATCTCCGGGCAAGCGATGACTCGCGCTTCGTTGACATGGTTGTACCTTTTCTTGGTACCGACGTGATGTCGTGGTATCGCGAGTTCAAGTTCTCGCTGGGTGACTCACCTCGCACGTGGCCCCTGTTCAAGGAGCAAATCCGTGCCCGTTTCCGAGGCAGCGACTTCGAGTACAAGTTGCTCACGAAGATGTACGAGCTGCAGCCAACATGTACCCAACAGGGGCACACGACGAAGTTCATTCAATACCTGTCGATGTCGAGTTTGGATTCTGTGTGGCGTGGCCAAGCGCTGGTTCTATCAGCAGAACCTGCGTCCAGATACTAGCGATTTCATCTCGCAAAATATCCCAGATAACCTCTAGAAGACGATCGAGTACATTAAGAGGCGCGAGGATTATCAAAAGAGCAGCCGCACCAAGTCTGTGCAGTCGGCCACCACCGCGGCATCAGCGCGTAAGGATGGACGTAGTCAGTTCAGCCACAACAAGCCGCCAGGTGCCAGACCCGGCTCGAAGTCAGCAGGACCAGCATCTCCGGTTCCAGCTGCTACTGCGCCCGACGTGTCCTCATTTACGGCCACCTGTCGCAAGAGTGGTGTACTGGGGCACAAGGTGCTAGATTGCCCGATTTGGGCCACTGGCGCCTCTCAAGAAAACGAAGTGACTCGGTGGGATGGCGACCCACCAAGAATGCTGATGCTGCCCCCCCCGCCGTACGACAGCGTAGCCAGCCTCCGGAGCCCGCAAGGCCATTGCGTATGTGAGGGCCAAGGGATATTTGGAGCTAACTCCACTGTGAAGGACCGGTAAGTCTCAACCTTTATAGACTCAGGAGCTTCGTTTAATGCAATTAATCCGAAGCTCGCAGAACGATTGGGCGCTCGAGTAATTGAGCGTCGGCGACCACTCAGAATGAAGCTGGGTGCGGAAAAGTCCTGCCTCGTTCCCCGGCACGAGACGACTGTCTCAATCAAGAGTCCAAATTTTCTTGTTTATCGATCGCTTATGCTCGTGACTGAAGTCTAAGAAGAACGGGATGTTCTGCTTGGGATGCCTTGGCCGGTGAAGGTGAACCAGTGCATCAATTGGGCAACGCGAACAATTTCCCGTCGTTCAGCCGAAAAAGAAGAAAAAGACGTGGCGAGTGTCGCGTTCCACCCCTGTGTCCCAGCGCGAAACGCACATGTAGCATCCCTGTCCAAACCGACTCGACACCTACGAGAGGAGGATCGGCTTCAGCACTACTACCCGTATGGCCACAAGGGCAAGCACGGGGCCACACGACTCGTCCCGGTGGGGAAGATGCTCAAGCTGTTCAAGGAAGCCGATTGCGAGTACGGCTTCGTGACGATGCATAATGCCAGCGATGACGAGGCAGAGGCTGCATGGCAAAGGCTTGAAGGCACGGCACCATGACCAATGTTGCAGCAGTTCAGAGGGCTGGTGTCCCGGTCCGTGGTTCCTGATGTGCCGCCGTCCCGCCAGAATGACATGAATGCGACCATCGAGGTCGCAACCTCGGTTCCTGTCCCCCGCAAACAATTCCCTTTATCGACTGAGCAGAAGGCAGTAATTCAAGCTTTGTCACGAGATATTCTCGCCGCTGGTATAATTCGGCCCTCATCGTCACCCTACTACTCTCCCACCTTTCGAAAGAAGAGCGGTGTGTGGTGGATCGGACACGGTTTCAGGGTCTGAATGCCAAGGTGCAGGTCCCAGCCAACTCCATCTCGAGGAAGGACGGCATTCTACGTGACCTGGCGCGTGGACGCATTTTTTCCTCGATGGATTTATTTTGGGGCTTCTTTCAGGTAAAGTTCCGCGACGCCGCGATACCGTATACTACCTTCGCCACCCCGGACGGCATCTGGTCACGCCGATGGGGGTGGCAAGCAGTCCGTCCTGCGTCAACCGCCTAGCCCAGTCGATTTTCGCGGAGTACCACGCGTTTTGCCGAATCTACTTCGACGAGTTATTCGTGTTCACTCCTACCGAAAACACGGACGAGCATCTGGCAGCGTTGGAAAAGATACTGCAGCTCTGTGTCGACGAGCATCTTTTCGTCAAGATCGATAAGTGCGTTTTTTGCTCACCCGAAATCCCGTGCCTCGGCGACTTCATTGGGCGCGACGGAGTCAGAACAAGGCAGCAACAATTCGCGATTGACCCCTTCCGACACCAAAGCGGGAGCTTCGATTGTTTCTGGGCACATGCGTGTACGTCATGCGCTGTTGACCCGGGTTTGCGGACCGTATCGCTCTGTTGACGGATATGACCAAGGCCAAGAAACCGCGCGATGAAGTCCACGTTGATGAGCAGCAACTGGTAGCGTTTTCGGAGTTGACGAGCAAGCTCACCTCTCCGCCTGTGCTGTCGCATCCCGATTTCACAGGCCATTTCATGTCAGCGTCGATGCCTCCGACTTTGCAGTCGATGGCTACTTCTTTCAGCTAGCTCCGATGCCTCCGACTTTCCGGCCGGTGTCTACTTGTTTCAGCTAGCTGACGATGAATCTGAGCGGGTCAATACTTATGGAGGGCGCAAACTATTACGCGCAGAACTGGTCTACCCTACCAGAGAGAAGGAGTTGCTGGCAGCACTGCACGCAACGAGGATGTGGTAGATGTACCTGATTGACAAGCCGATCTTCATCAACACGGACAACCACACGATCAAAAGCAGCCTGCAGCAACAGATCTGTTCTCAACCTCTCGCACGTTGGCACAACCAATTGGCTCTGGTCTAGTCATTATTTCGTTGGGTAGCAGGCGCCACGAACATAGTGGCAGACACGTTGTCGAGGCAGCCCGATTGGAATGACGGTCCCAACCGCGCATTCAGTCTCTCCGCGCTGCTCAAGTCGTTGGATAATCCGGATGATGAAGAGCCTGGTTGTTTGTTCGCGCTGCAGTCGGCATCAGAAATTGATGTGTGTGCCACGTGGCGTGAACACTACGCTCAACATCCCTTATTCGGCCCTATACCTCGCGATCTTGCGACCGACAACGCAACCTCGACGCGTCGACTCCGCCATTTCAGCCTGGAGGATGGACTAAATTACTTCCAAATTCGCCCAGACAGCCCACGACGACAGTGTATCCCCGACGTTGCCGATTTTTGACATGTGATCCTGTACGGTAACAGGGTTACACGCACAAGTGGCTACAGTCACTTG